>JAOVVI020008040.1:0-14064 GCA_028571085.2 Nepenthes alata
TTATATTCTAAAGAGGTGGAGCCACCCCAACCCATTCTCTCCTGCTCTATACTTTTTTCTATCTCTTTAATTTTATGTAATATATTATTTGATTATAGATTAAGAAATTAAAATGATTTAAATAAATATATAAAATACCAATAAAAATAATTTTTTTCTTACCATTTTAATTTTATTCTTAATTTTTTAAACCAAACATATCCTCAGAAAATTATATATAAGGAGAGAAAAATTAGGAAATTTATACTTTATTCTAAATATTTTCATAGGGAAAGTATTGAAATAGTTCTAAAATATTATTAAGGATATATTTACGTAAAATATTTTAAAATATAAATTTTATCTATCACATAACAGCTGTCTAATTGACACTCAGTTAACCTTAATTCTCACATAATCTTGAGTTTTTATGCGGTTGAGTGAATGAAAAAAATAATTATAATGTAAAAAAATAGAAATATATGGATAAATTGAAATTCAAAAGCCATAAATAGTTTTTAAAATTTTTTATAATTAGGTAATTTTGATAATTTTGATTAAAATATTATAAAAATATTTGTATAAAGATGTTAACTATAAAAAATTGTTGAGAAAACATTTTCAAATTTAATATTTATCTAAAATAAAAATAATACTAATAAAAAATTTATAATTCATACTAAGTTGATTGTTTTTAGCGTTATTATATAACATTTAAAAACTTGATCAAGCTTAGTTTTCAAATTACATTAATTTATAATATTTTTTTTATTTTAAGTATACATTATAAAATTTTAATTATCAATTAGGTAAAACTAGTTAAGGAGCATGGCTTTAATCGGATATACTCGGCGCATTTTCTATGATTTTGTTCATAGCACGAAAAAAGGATAGAAGAGTGAAAAAAAATAAAAAAAACGGGGGGGACGACGTCGTTTTTGTTCATCTTTTTCCGTTAAAACCCTAACACAAGAATCGCATCTCTCCCTCTCTCTCTCTCTCTCTCTCTGTGTAGGTGTTCATCTTCACTCTGCGATGGATTCTAGTTTTGTATTCGAGGTGCCCAGTGACGAAGAACCCGAACTTGAACCGGATAATGAAAAATGGGAGAAGCGGGCAGACAAATCTCAATCGCCATGGGACTTCTCCTCATACTCGGAATCAGCCGCAGAAGAACACAACCGTCGGAAGACAACCTCCGTCGAGTTCAAAATCTCCAGAGCACGACAAAAATGTGCTCTCTCTATCCCCAATCCTAAAGACGACGAAATCTCCGACTCCGAGCATCACAAGCAAGTAATTCTCCGGTTCTGTTTCTCTCTCTCTCCAGATTTTTGCGGTTGTTTCTACATACTGAATTTATCTAATTAACGGTATACATTACTTCCAAAATGTAAATTAGGAAGATTATAAGACAGAAGAGGGCGATGACGTAGCAGAAGATGGCGGCGACACAAAGTCGTTCTTTGCGCCGTCTGATGGAGTTTCTTTTCATGCCAATTCGTTCATGGAGTTCAGTCTTTCGCGCCCATTGCTTCGGTCTTGTGAAGCGTTAGGATATACTATGCCTACACCAATTCAGGTTAAATCGAGTCGTCGATTTGGTTCCTTTTAATTAGCAGCTTGTGATTGTTTTCTATGGTTGAATGATGAAAGCTTGGTTTAGATGCGGAGACTGCTTTGTTGTTGTTCATGTTTGAGGTTTTCTTTGTAGGCAGCATGTATACCATTAGCGATGGCTGGGCATGATCTTTGTGGGAGTGCTATTACAGGTTCTGGCAAGGTAAAATGATTGCTTGCAATGTCTACTATTATCTGCATTATTATTATTATTATTATTTTGGCTTTCAATTACATTGACCTGAGGCTGTGGGTTATGTGTAAACATTGGCTGTTAAATTTCTTTATTTTTCTTCATCTGGATGAAAATGTTGTTGAACTGAAGTGCTTTTGTGGAGCACTTGGAATTATGGAGGGCTGATGGCTATTTGGAAATTATTTAGCTTTGCTGGTTGTTGTGTTTCTTTATGCAGACAGCTGCCTTTACCTTACCTACCTTGGAGCGGTTGCTGTATCGTCCAAAGCATGTTCCAGCAATTAGGGTCCTTATTCTTACCCCAGCAAGGGAGCTTGCTGTTCAGTAAGTGTCCCTACATCATCTCTCATTGCTCGCACAGAGCTATACATGCTGGTAAACATGCTTCCTGCTCTACAAATGTATTAGAGAGAACAAATAAGGCTACAAAGAATGAACCTCAAGATGCATATCTTTGCATATTCTCGAGTTTTGAGAAAATCTAGTTCGAATGCAGCCCTTATGATGTTAAAGGCTTGCGGTAAACGACTAAAGTGTGCCTAGGAATGCCTAGGCCCAAGGCTCAAAGTTTGGGGCAGTTGAGGTGAGGCCCATTCTAAGAGGGCGGCACCTAGGCTCTGAGGCATGCGTTTTTTGTTGAGGCTCAACGTGCGGACTTTGAGCTCCGTAGATTTATTTTTAAAAAAATTAATTATTTTCTTAAATTGGTAATTATATTTAATTATTAATTTTAGTACTAAACTAGTATTTATGAAATTAGGGTTGATAAAAGTAAAGAGTAATTAATCAAAAAAAGCTTGGAGACTATTATGAAGATAGTGCATTTACATTTGAAAATAATTATTTGACAAAGGGTTTTGTAGCTAAAATATTTGAAGTAAGTGAGGCTACATATCACATTAAATTGAGAAATGGCGTAAATATTGAATGATATATGTCTCTAGCGATACTCCATTGGAGTTTATAAATAATGAAGATTTTAATTTAGAGAAATATGTAAATATGAAGAAGTCATTCAAATATATAAAAGAAAGGAGAAGAAGAAGGACTTTTATTTATGATGATGAATTGTTACTCTTTGTTATGAGTTTCTTAAGAATAATATTTCTAGGTTGATAATGAATTTACTGTTCTTATGTATTTGTGGCAAGTTGTGCTAATTAATTGCCATATTTTATGTTAGTTGAATTATGAGTTATAATTATTATTAGGGATGTTTTTTGGTACTTCTTATTCTATTTTTAGCTTTCACAATTGGATTTCCTTACCATAGCATCTTATATACATATTTCATAAATTAGTGCTTCACTTCCATCATGCCTGTGCATTGTGCCTTATGCCTTGTGCCTAGGCCCTAGGGATAATTTTTTTCTTAAAGTGTCTTCTGCCTTTAACAACACTATGCTGTCTTGTTTCTCTTCTTTTTAAAAAATCCTATTGTGTTGTCGGTTTCATTATTCAGTTGAAACTTAGTTGTACTTTGTACAATATTAAAGGGCTTGAAGATTGTTGAGGGAATATATACCTTGATGGGTTTATAAAATCCTATCATTTAAATCCATATCAATAGAATCCTCATAAGGCGTGTTAAAACAGAATCAATTCAATTAAAGGAGATTAGGTGGGCCTTACCAGCACCTGGGCATAATGAGAGTATTGTGATGAGATAGAATGTATCTCCAGCAATACAATTATACAATCATGCTCCAAATAATGTGTTCCCAAATTCATCTTTCATTTCATAGCCTTAGGAAGGATCTCTTGCATTTGCATCTTTGTGCCTGTTATGAAAGTTGGCCTGCCAAACTTCAACCCTTATTGTGTGAATAGCTAGGAAATAAACTATTCTCTTTTGGGCTATGAGTTAAGGGAAAATTTCCCAAATGATGGCTCTGTGGATCAAAACAAGCTTGCGATTTCTCCAAAATTTTCACACTAACATTTTGTTCTCATTCACTTGTAGTGGCAAAGGTCATTTTGCTGTCAACTTCTACAAATTATCAACAATGGTGGTCTGTTTAAGATTGTACTTTGTTTTGGACAGTGATTTGATTTTTGGCAAAATAAAACTTGAAGCTTCTTGTCACCTAACTACTTAACCTTTGTAAATCCGATGCAATTTCAACTGAGAAGCTGATGAACTGTAAGGAGGCAATTTGCAACTCCATAGCTTTTCGTAGATTTACTTAGAAATTCACCCAAGTTGAGGAGTACATCTATAGCTTAAATTATTCTTCGGTAGCTATCTTTTTCCACGGTGAACTACCACAAAAATTTTCCCAAAATAACTTTATTGAAAATTTTAGAATACTGAGTTACTATGCTTAAGTAATAATATTAACAATTACTTAATGGAATTTGAAGGTTTGTCCTCATCCACCCCAGAAACAAGCGTTTGACAATCCTCTGTGACTTCTAAGCATCTGAATAATGAAATTTGAACAATTTAGCTTTTTTGGTTCAACTGTCTCACACCTTTCGTGTACATTCGCATTCGTTCTAATGTAGTTCAAATTAATATATTATTGATGCATTCTTTTATCTTTCAGGGTTCACAGTATGGTAGAAAAACTTGCCCAGTTTACAGATATCAGATGCTGTCTTGTTGTTGGTGGGCTATCAACTAAGGTGAGATCGTGGCTTCAGCTTCTACACAGTCATTCTCTAATTATGCTCGGGAAATTCCCTTATGCAACCTTGTGCCACTTATAGAGACTTCGTGTTCTACCCTATTTGAGACACTGCTGCTGTCTCCAATGTTTTTATTATGTTTCAATTGCAAATTGGTCATGTGGGATTTCTTGTTCTACAACTTGTATTATTTGGTTGGAGGGTTCTTGTTTATACATTTGTGTGTGTATATTCTCCTGATTACAAATTAGCAGAAATGTGTCAAAAGTTAATTTGGGGAACTTATTTCTCTATGATATATGTCCGACATGTGTGCTTCGCTCATATAATAGAATGTTGAGTGCATGTCTCTTTCAGTAATTATTATTCTGGTCATTGTACATTTAGGAATACAGTTTACCTTGTCCAATTTTAAATAGATTTTAAGTGCATACATATTCCATAACAATTCTTATTCTGCACATCTCTATATTTTCATCCCATTAGACACAACATTCTGCATGTTTGGTGCAATGTCAGCTTTCTTGTTTATGCAGAAATGCCTTTTTTTCCCCACTTGCCTTTCTTGTCTGACCATTACTGAGTGATTGGTGTCATAATTATTTCAGGTGCAAGAGGCAATGCTGAGATCAATGCCGGATATTGTTGTGGCTACTCCTGGGAGAATGATAGATCATCTGCGCAATTCATTGTCAGTAGATCTGGACAGTCTTGCAGTTTTGATCCTGGATGAAGCTGATCGGCTTTTAGAGCTTGGCTTTAGAGAGGCAATCCACGAATTGGTTCGTATGTCTCCCAAACGGAGACAAACTATGCTGTTTTCTGCTACCATGACTGAAGATGTTGATGAGCTTATAAAGCTATCAATGACCAAACCTTTCTACCTTAAAGCGAACCCCTCTGCTGAACGACCAGCATCCTTGACGGAAGAGGTAGTGAGAATACGCGGAATACGTGAAGCACATCAGGAGGCAGTTCTTCTTGCATTGTGCTCGCAGACCTTCACATCCAATGTGATCATCTTTAGTGGAACAAAGTTGGCTGCTCATAGGTTGAGGATCTTGTTTGGGTTAGTGGGCTTTAAAGCTGCTGAACTTCATGGGAATCTCACCCAAAACCAGCGTCTTGATGCCATGGAAATTTTTAAGAAAAAAGAAGTGGATTTCCTGATTGCAACAGATGTTATTGCTCGTGGACTTGATATAGTTGGAGTTCAGGCAGTTATAAATTTTTCATGTCCTCGTGATGTCAATAACTATGTTCATCGAGTAGGTCGTACTGCAAGAGCTGGTAGAGAAGGATATGCTGTTACATTTGTCACTGATAATGACTGGCCTTTGATAAAAGCCATTGCCAAAAAAAGAGCTGGTTCTAAGTTTAAGAGCAGAACTGTTGCAGAACAATCAATAAATAAGTGGTCACAGATAATTGAGCAAATGGAAGATCAGGTTTCTGCAATCCTTCAGGAAGAGAAGGAAGAGATGGCCTTTAGAAAAGCTGAGATGGAAGCAGCAAAGGTATTTTCCTTTATTTGTGTTGCTCAAACCCAAAATATAGTATGCATTTATATTTAAATGACCATGAACTAATTTATTGGGTTGGCTATCACAAGGTGTCCTCATATGAATTGCATGAGTCATCTATGACCTATATTCCTTGATAGAGTTTTCATATTTATTAGCAAATTATAGCCCACAATACATTCGGCTAATGTTGTAAATTATGGTGAGTTAGCAAGGTAAACTTTGTTGAAACTAGTTTGTATGAAATGCTGGAAAAATTGACCGTCAGGTATGAATATAACCCAAATGGCATGGATATGATCTGTTGTCCTATTTTATCTGATTTCAAGCTTGATCTATTAGAATGAAGTGTAGATTGTGACACTTGACAATAATCAAAGATCGCAACCGGTTTCTGCTAATTTATACCTTGGCTTGGCTTGTTGGATTGTGATAATCTAGAAGATTGATGCTAAAATCATTTTGAAAAAGACTGTTAGAGGATTATCTATTATTACATTTGTCTAGGTCTGATGATGTGCAATTTTTATATCAATTTGAGTAATTGATATACTGAGACTTTGTCTTTACTGCTGTTGTGTTACTCTGTTTTGGCCAGGCAGAAAATATGATTGAGCATAAAGATGAAATCTTTTCACGCCCGAAAAGAACATGGTTTGTCACTGAGAAGGAAAAGAAGCTGTTGGCTAAGGCTGCAAAGGTGATGGTTGTTGTCTTTGTACATACCTTATATGCTATTAAAAGCCGTTACATTGCTGTAATAACATCATATATCTTGGTTTGAAGTATTTATATGTATGCATCATGATAATAGTGAAGAATATTGTATGAATGCTTCACTAGAATTGTCAACAAGGACCATATTTCCATAGTTTTGCTGTTCCTTGTGAATTCTTGTCAACATTCTAGTGCCATATGTTTATGCAAACCTTATGATGATGTTCAATAACTTCCTGAAAGATGGTTTAATCTCCGGTAAATTTGGAGAACCTGCTTTGCTCTAGTAGTTGTTGAATCCACTCCTTTGCCCCAGAAGATGAAAAATCACCGATCCAAACACAGATTAAACTTTACTTACTCAAAAAATACTCAGTCAATGAAGCTTCTTTAAAGAAACTGGGCTGACAATAAGCAAAAACTGTGTTCTATTTTGTATGAATGCTAAATTTTTCTCTCCATATTATTTTCTTATGCAGGAGCCTTCCCCTCTCCCACTCTAGCTCTCTATGAACCCATAAAACCACGATAGAAATCATAATCTCTTCCCAACCGCATTTGCCGCCTTATTCTTTGGCATATATGCTTTGAATTTTTTAATTGTCCTTGCTCCTTGATTTATTGACATATCCATGGATATCTGTCACTCCTTTTCCTTAATATCCTTATTTGGATGTGGACTTGACCTCCCCGTCAGAGCTATATTCATACGACTTTCTCCTTTTAAATCCTCAATTAAATGAGCATCATATTCCAGTCATAGATGCAAAGTTTTAATATGCTCAAAGGCTATAAGTGAAGTCTAATAGGTCTCATACATGGAACAGATGGGAAAATGTTAGTTTTTTGGCTTAATAATTGTATTTATGTATTTACATTTTATCATCTGTTGCTACCATTTGAGAAAGCATTGTATCCTGAAATTTGTGTGCTAAGCTCAATTTATATCCCCATGATAGGCTTCCATGGGAAAGGGCAATAATTTCGGGAGTGAGGTAACTAGTGCCCAACAAGCAGAAGAACTTAAGATGAAGGAAAAGAGAAAGCGGGAACGTGAGGTATGTGTTGTCCTTCAATGTTTCTATCCATCTCTGCATACAGACAGCTCTTGTAATGCTCTCAATATGAGACACTTTTTACGCAATTTTATTGAGCAGAAGCACCTGCCCCGTAAAAAGCGCAGAAAGCTGGAAGCAGCTCGGGAGATGCTGGAAGATGAAAATGAATTTGGCAATTCCAAAGAAGTATGTATTTATGTAGTTGAACGTTCTGCCCAGTATCTGTGTTTTTTTTTTTTTTTTTGTAATTTTCCAATTATGTGCAAATGCGGTTTTAGGGTCTACATTAAGGGTATTTGATCGGAGCATCTTACATTGTTAGCATGGTGACCTTACCTGTTTTCTTTCCACTGACCATTTGTAGAATCTTGACTGCATTGCAATGTTTGTATGTCTTCACTTCACATACTAGTTCAACTTTAGAATGGCTTCTTTGTAGTGTTGTATTCACTTCTATGTCTCTGGTTTTATCTTTATGGTGCTGTTGTCATTATCCGATTAAGCTATGCACCGTCCAACTATGCACTTGATGCTTTGTAATTTCCAATTTCCAATTTCGCTCTCCCTCTATAGTTCATACACAACAGATTTTAGAAGAATTCTCTGTTGAAGGGGTATGACAATTTTTCTCTCCCCCTCTAGTTCATATGCTGAGCTGTGAATGTCACATTTAATGTATCTGATAAATTTGAACCCTAATTATATTTTAATTAGGTGAATGAAAAGGGTAAGGAGGGTAAAAGTGGAATCCCAATTGTTGAGATTGGCTATCGCCGAGCAAAAGCCATCAAGGCTGAGAAAAGAGCCAAAGAAGCAGGCAGGAATGTGAAAAGGTCAGGGAAAGTGAAACACCATCAGTCTAGAACAGAAGAGATGCGAGATTTATTTCAGACTGACATGAGCGAGAAACAGCAGAAAAGAAACCTTCAGAGAACTGGAAAGAAAAAGGCCAAGACTTCTTTCAAGAGCAAGTCCAGGTATGCTGTAGCTTCTGATCCTGCACACTTTAATTGGTCTGCTAAAGATCGTATAAGAGTTTCAGAAATATGGTTTATATTTGGTTGAATCTGTGCATGCTATCACATTAGACTTTCTGATCGTCATTTCTCTTGAGTAGTAGGTGTCACAAGTTTGTTTTATGATGTGTAATAGCTGTAGTATCTTACTTTACTCACTCAAAACTTGCATTACTGACCTGTTGATAGTTTGTCCTGGACATTGATATCATAAAAATTTTATTGTGAGATAAAAGCTGCCTATCCTGGGGCTTCTCTCTTTAGCTCCCTCTGTCTATTTTAACTTAGGAGTTCTATTTTCTGAATATGCCTTTTGACCTTTTGGTCATATACTATTAAAAAATAGCCCTTGGATACACTTTTTTTTTCTGTCCCTTCAGTTAAATATCTGTCCTTAATCAGTCAGGCTTTTCTAGTTTTTTCTGGCATGAAAGTTTTTTTTAAGGGGGGGGGGGAAGAGGGGTGTTTAGTTGTTCGAACTGATTCTATCAATCCAAATCAATGGAATTATATGATGCTTGTTACTTATCATTTAGTGCGGAAAAGGGGTGGAAGTCTCATTCTCATATTATACTCTATGATCTTAGTGTGGTTGTCGGAATATGAGGAAATCGAGTAGGATGTGGAATGGTAAGAAATGAACCCGCTGCAAATTTTTGGTGGGAATATAGTTTTCCGCACTAAATTTCCAAATAATGGAAATGTCCAAATTCAACTTGAGAATTGTGATGCCTCCATTGCAATTTCCCACCCTTTTCTCACATACCAAGTTGTCAGGTGTTCGGTTGATTTATCTTAGTAGGAAATGGAATTGACTAATTAATTTTGAATTCTCTAATAAAGGGTAATATAGATTTGGAATATCAGTTGCAGAATCAAGGTGGTAGACTGCCTAATTAGAGAATCCAACGGCGTAGGTTCAATCCCCACCAATTTCCCAGTCCATCATACCTATCCTCCAAGTAAAAATGGGGTAGAAAAGATTTGAATCGATGATCAGTATCTTTACCATTTTCTCATGGAGAGCATCATAAACGAACTTCACTAGTTAAAATATATAAAATGTGTGCGGGGTGAAATTTTAATTTCTTTGTAAATCAACTATCAAATACCTCCATAACTGGGTGCCCCTGTGTATGATAGACTTCATTGTTTGCTTTAGAGAGGGTCATACATAGTCTTACCAAATTACTAGGCATTGCAGTAAGGCTGCTACGTGTTTAAACTCGTGATTCATGTAATAATGAATAAAATGTGCCGGGGATAAAATTTTATTCTAATGTCTATTTTTGAATATAATATTGCTTTGTGGAGAAAATGGAAACCCACAATATCTGCATTCGATGCTTAATCTATACTTTTTAGTAGAGATGCTATCATACAAAAAGAAATCATTCCAAAACATCACTGGATGATATAGTGTAGTCCAATAACCGGGGTTGTGATTTTATGGGAAGATTTTGATGGTCCACTATATCCTTTTTGGATCTCTTGAGAGACTCCTTTTTATCTACAGAAAAACTCAGTCTTCCAGAATCAATATGTACTTGACTTAAAAGCTGAATTTTGCTGAGTCAATATGTACGTAGCATCAATTTGACACTTTTGCCTTTCGTTGTAGATACAAGCGCAGGTAGCTGCATCAATTTTGCAATGTCTACCTGTGACAAGCGCAAGCCATCTTTTTTAGGAAATAACTTGCTTAAATCACAATTGAACTGGTTCTGCACCATGTCGACCACTACTGAGTTTCCGGCAGCTTTTCCATCGTCGGTGGTGCTGGTATTTGACCCTTCACTCTTAACTTGAAAGGTATGGCTTCCAACACTCTTTCTTAATTATTTGTCTAGTCTTTGGTGGAAGCAGTATAATTACTGACCCTCGCATGCATGGGTGAGTTTGAATTAGAGTTTTGATTATGTTATCATGAGCAAGTTGTAATTTATGTCCATATGCTATTTTGTTTATGACACCATAAAACATGCATGAGTATATGTTATTTTTAGATTATGGATTTGATTATTCAAATAGAAGTGCCTTTTTTTTTTTGGGGGGGGGGGGGGACGCACCGAAGAACATTAATTGGAGAAACCCCAAACGGAATATAATATGCATTAGTAATTTATTTAATTGTTTACCAAACCTTTATTTAGTAATAATTATTTATAGTAAGTTATTTCATCCTGGACTAAGCCTTTGATAAGGTATGAATAATCATCGCATTTGTTTGGCAGCTGTGGCTTAGTATTAGCAGCCATTATTGACTTTTCTTGCCATTTTAAAGGTTAATATTGAATGATGAAAAATGGAGGGCTGAGACTTATTTTATATTTTAAAGGTCTGTTTTGATTTTTGTTCTATTATATTTTTTTGTCACTTAACGCTTTATTTATATGGACTAAAACAGTTCCATTTGTTATGGCCGACATAAAGATTTTTATGGTTTATTATTTCTAATTTAAGATAAAATTAATGACACCGTGATTAAAGCAGCCTGAAATTAAGAATTTGCTTATCGAACTGGCTTACCAAGGACCAACAGTTTACATGTAAGCTTTGGTTAATGATGGATTTCCGTAATTTTCTGTATTAATATTTGATTATTGGAGTAGAAGTAGGTGAAAATAGAATTAGCAAATAAAATAAAAAATAATTATTGTATTATATTTTTATATGAGGAATAATTATTTCTTTTGGTAATATGACATTCCGCAAAGTGGATGGTAATATTTAGTCCTGAAGTCATGGAACAAGATATAGCGCTTTTTTAATGATAATTACCTAGAGAGAGTAATTGTTCTAACATTAAGTTATCAATAAGGAAAAATAATTATAATTATAAATATAAATAATAATACTAAAATCAAATTTTCATCCTATTAAAGGCTATATAATTTTTGCTCTCTCCTAGATAGAATTTAGGCCTTTTTCCATTTAGCTACAAGGCCACGACATAAATTTCATCGAGATATTGATCAAGATTGTGTTTGAAAATTTTACATATTTTTCAAATATAAAAACCAATTTATAAAACGTATAAAATTAACCAGATGATGATAAACTTGATGTATGCGTATAAATGTCTTGTTATTATCCTTAAAATATATGTTTAATTTATTATGCATTTTTCCTACCGATTGGATCATTGTCAGAAATCAGATTCCGCATATTTCTGTTGAAAGTTTATTGAGTTGATTGATCCAAACTATATAAATTAGAATGACCACTGACCTTATGCTGGAGGATAAACAATCATGGAACAAAAACATATAAAAAAAACTGTTTTTCCTAAAAGTTTTACTCTTAATTTGTTATTAGTATTGTAAATTATTAATTTGGTGTTGATTTATATATGTATATATATATATATATAGCAAGAATTTTAAAGTAGATTTTATTTTAGTTCTTCTGTGCTTTATGTATCACTATAAGCCTAAAAATCAATTAACTTTGCTTGATTTTTTGAGAATTTGGATATATTTAGACTTGATTTATTTACTTAATGAGCTTAAAATTATATTTGTGTGTCATTTACTCAACTAAACAAATAAAAAATCGAACGAGTCTTTAACGAGTAGAATCCCCAAGCTATTTGCTTACAGCTTGATTGATTTGCAACCCTATCACGAGTAGTGTTGTAAAAGAGACGAGCCAAACTTGGGGAAATTCAAGCTTTGGTTCGTTTATTTAACGGGCTTAAAACTAGACTTGTGTAACACATGTTTAACTAAAAAAGGTGCCCAAACGATGCAAATTGGGGTCCTAATGAGGAAAGAATGTAAGCAAATCCAGAGGCAAAAAATGTTTAAATTGTTATTTAAGATAATATTATTGTTATTCTGAAGAGAAGTGCTTCCATAAGTTTCCTTATGTTAGATTATGGATCACTCTTGTATGGGCACATACTCATTTGATATGCTAATTAGTAGTACAAATGATGAGTAT
Source organism: Nepenthes alata (assembly GCA_028571085.2). Lineage (NCBI taxonomy): Eukaryota > Viridiplantae > Streptophyta > Magnoliopsida > Caryophyllales > Nepenthaceae > Nepenthes > Nepenthes alata. Next base: position 12,686 of record JAOVVI020008040.1, read on the forward strand.
TTTTGTACATGTGCGACGAAAGCCTAAGGTACTGAGTCCAAAAGTGTTACACCCGAATTGCGCCCAAGACTTCTAGAAACTCTGTGCTCAAGTCACGCATAATGCGTGCTCAATGGCCATTTCCAGAAACTCCGTGCTCGAGCCACACCTGACAGGCGTTCAAGCACGGCCCGGAGAATAAAAACGCAACTAATGCGTGTTAAGGTTTTACTACTGCAATTTAAGCGACATTTTAAGAGAGAAGAAAAGAAATAGAGAGAAAATGGAGAAGAGGAAGATTTATGCATCCGTTTAACTTCCAAATCAAGTTTCAGTCTCTGTCAACCAAGACTACGTTGTCCTTGCCGCTGAGAAGAACGTTATTTCTTCTCTTTTATCTTATGTTCTCTATTATACGAGTTCATTTTGAGATAAAATAATGACATTGTAATTAGAGGTTTGCGTAACCAAGACATTATATAGTGAAAATATTTTTATATTTTGAATCCCATAATTTTTTTTCCTCATATAAAAAAGGAACTTTTCACATAAAAATCATATATTTATCAATTGTGTGTAATTATTGTGTTCTTATCATGTGTTATTATTTGTTTATTCGCGGTTCAAATAGCTAGTCGGGCCCAACACCATAGTCCCTAATGAAGGACTAACGATTCATGTAAGTCTGATTGGCCAACCTTGATCCCAAGAACAATAAACAATTAAGGACTTTTCCAAGGATATTCAGTAGACTCTGATCCATGTCAAGGTATATATGGGCTGGGAGGCCCAAGTGATAGACCTTCCCTGTCCCTTCATTAGCTCTGTCGAGGGACCACGAAGTCTATCCACGGTTCTACTCCCTTCTCTGCCTGACACCTCAAGTTGATTACCTCGTCTTCGTAATAGACTTGCTTATTCTTTACGACACTTCGCTTTCCAAGATATTTGGTGCAATTTTCTGACTTCCCCTTAGGAAAAGATCTCTTGGCCCTTTGGCCTCCTGTATCCGTTGTGACATAGAAGGTATTAATGCTAGGATTCAAAGCTTGGGAGTAAAAAGATCTCTTGGTGCAATTTTCTGACTTCCCCTTAAGAAAAGATCTCTTGGCCCTTTGGCCTCCTGTATCCGTTGTGAGATAAAAGGTATTAATGCTAGGATTCAAATCTTGGGGGTAAAAAAATTTCATGTCAAATCATTATTCGATGTAAGTATCACTTCTTAAAGTAGCATAATTAGCCAATGATAGCTCGACATTATCCATGTTCTTCATACCTATTTCAAGGTATCCATACCCGTACCTCCCTTGCTATGTGGTGAAGTCATTGTTGTAATTTATATTGGGATTGGTCACTCCTTTGTGAGTGGCTCAACAAACGAACATGTCATCGAATGATCA
>JAOVVI020008041.1:0-14454 GCA_028571085.2 Nepenthes alata
TAATATTTTTAAACAATAAAATTAAAATTAGCTCTTAAACTCCAATACGGTTGGCGACATTGGAGAATTACGTCTTTTAAAAGAGGCATATCAAGTACATCTCTAATCCCTACCTTTAAATGGAGATTTTAATTTGAAAATTTTTATATTATAATTGTTTTAATTGATTTTTAAAAAATATATATTAATATTTATAAATATTTAACCTTGATGCGCCGTGAGAATCCGATTTAACATACGAATTAGAGAACCATGTGATTCTACTAGGGCATCTGGATAGCGACGGATCTAATTTTTGTAACTCCAAATCCAAATCAGATACACCATAATAAAATAGACCTGAGATAAGAGGTATATTGGACTCACTCTCCAATATATCCTTTATAATATCTCGGATTCCTATTTAGATTATTTTAATATTAATTATAATTTTAGATAATTTAGACATGATAAAAATTAATTATATATTATAAAATTTTAGAAAAAAATCGGATTTACGATGTGGCACGTGAAGCACACGTAAGTTTTGGGGATCACTCCCGTGAAGAAGTTCTTGTGATCGGATAACTTGGATGGAGCACAAATGTGCTGTTTCTTTAAGAAAAGAACCTTCGGTCAACTATGTTGACCGGATGACGGTCAACATTATCGGTCAACATTATTGACCGGTACGGAGGTTAAGTAGACTGGATTCACTGAGAGATTCCAGACATGCAAAGTTCAGACGGCCAACAAGGGTGTTGACCGTTCTCGTAGAGAATGTGGACGGCCAACGGTTGGCTGCCCGCCAGGTAATCCAGAACAACGCTAACTCAGCAGATTTTTTGGTGATACGTGATCTCAGACGGTTATACAGGAGTGATTTGTTTTAGACATGATATATTCTTATTGTTAGAATGGACTGATTGTGTCCTTTTCTGTATGGAATATTGCCCCAGATCTTTCTGTGTGTGGCTCTCAATACTAAAAGCAAGTTTTGTGACTTGTTGTTTTTGAAGTGTGGTGTGAGGCAATTTTCTTTGAAGTTGCAGAGTGCTAAAGAGAGCGAGAGAAAAATGGTGAAGGGAGGAGAAACTGTAAGCAACCGTATGTGTGTTGTTGTTGCTCTGTTCTTCAAATCTCTCACATAGTGAAACACGTTCAGTGGACGGATTGTCCCGTGATTTTTTTCTTAATTTAAAAGGGTTTTTCACGTAAAAATATTTGTGTTTATTGTTCTTCTTCATTCATATTCCTTACTGTGTTATACGAGCGAGAAAGTAAGGTGTCTTCTTTTTCAACACTAAGCGGCGCCTAAACATGGGTGGAATAATATATATATATATATTTGTCAAAAAAGAAAGAAAAAAATAATTAATTAATAGGGAAAAGAGGATCGAGTGGCTGGAGAGCAGGGAAGAAAAGGAGAGAGAAGACAGAAGAGAGAGGAGAAAATGGGGAGTGGGGTTTTGTGCGAGAATAAGGAAGGAAGATAAGAGGAGGAGAGGAAGAAGAAGGGCGGAGAATGAGAGAAGGAGGTGGCGTGTTGGTGCGAGGCGCAGCAAAGGAGCAGCGTGGAGGAGCACGCGGCAGGAAGGTGATAGAGACACGAGCAGCATGTCAGCGAGGAGAGAGAAAGTATGTCGAGAAGGTTGGTGATGGCAATAGAAGGTAGCAAAGGCAACAGCGCGCGCGGCAATGTGGCGCACAACAATGGAAGAGAAATCGCATGGGTAGAGAGAGAAAAGACACGCCGGTAGGAGAGAGAAAGTATGATTTGGGTACTTTGAAACATCATTTCTTTCGATATGTTGGGTATAAAGACGAGACAAGTATCTTATAATCCTATTATTTATCTAATTTTATATCTGATATATTTTTATTTAAATTTGGAGGTTTTAAGCTCGTTGGTACGCTTGTAATTTGTCTGTTTATTTTCTTGTGCATGTATGATCTTTTTACCAGTCAATTGAGGTATTTGTTTGGTTCCTGTTAATATTTGAGGACTTTATAATTTTTTAAAAAAAATAAATAATTTTCAGACACTATATATATTTATATCTGTATATATATACAAAAATGTGAATAAAACTTATATAGGCCATACATTTTTATATGCATATGTCGGGTTGTGGTCACAATATTTTGATTTAGATATTAGATACTCTACCTAGTTTCAAATGGAAAGATATTTATTATTATAAATTTCTTTTCGCCGGTAGGAATGGTTTGAACGTAGTGACTCTTCCTATTTTAATACTTAATAAGATTTTATAATATATTTAAATATTATAATACATCTGACAATTTAAAAAATTATATCCAAAGTCGCAAGAGACAAAATATAGTTAACAGCCTTGCTTATGAGAGATAAAGTATATAGGTGGCCTACCATGCTAACCTTACCTGAATTTAATTTGGCCAAGGTTATTGAAATAGGAGTAACCATTTTCTTCAGTTAATTTTTAAATAATCAGAACTCAAATTTAGTATATATTTTATATTTTTGCATAGATTTAGATATTTAGATTTAGATTTTACGATTGGATTTGAGATTTACCGATTTTATCCACAAATGAGTTTCAGTATGTCTTGTACGTTGATTTTAAATATATGTTTTGATATCAATCTTTAGACTATTTATTACGATACTGCTTCAACTTCTACGTACGTAATTGGATCATTTGGGTATTGGCTTCTGTACTTGGTCATGAGTTGATTGGGCCTTGAATTTAGATTTAGATTTGACTTTATATTAGACATCTATTTATTAAAATCAATCCGATTTACTTCTATTGTGTGTGTGTGTGTTCCGAGGGGACTATTTTGAATTAGATATTTGTTTGATTTTGATATTTGATTTGAGTACGATATTACCATTTAATTTGGATGTTGGATTTTATTTTTGGATTTGACAATTAGATTTTTATATCGACAAAATGGATTTATATCTGTTTTTCGATTTGATATTTATCCTGGACCCTATTTCTTATTTATTGGACTTATTTTGTTTATATATGATACTTCTTGAGTATTCGACTTACGTATTCTATTTTGTCCCATTAGAGTAACAAGCTTGGCCCATATTGCCAAAGTAAATGGAATTTCAGCGTGACTTTGCATTTTTAGTGAGTATTATTTCATTTTGATCTGAATAGTTTTATTGTCCTGAGAGTTTGGGTTTGGCCGAATATAAGTTTTTGGGTTGTATAGTGGATTTATTTTTTTTATGATAAGTTGTCATTATTATTTAACTATTTTTTTATGATTGTTTGGAGCAGGTTTAAATTTTATTATCCAGATAGTTATCCAATGAGATATTATATAGGTTATATTTGTGTTCCATATATATTTGATTTGTCACACCCGATTTAATTTTATTTAATTAATATTTGAGATTTAATTAATTATTTATTTGAACTACTTTGTTCGAATTCGCAACATTCTTCCACACTCAAATTAGTGATTTTCTTTAGTATATGGAAAGATAATGAGGAAGATAAATGAGAGAATTAAAAGAGGATAGTGATAAGTGTGGGTCTTGAGGGCTTTGCTCCACTTGGCACACTCAAACATTTTGATTGTCCTTTTTTTTCCTCTCTTTTTTTGTTTGGGAGAACTAATATTTATAAACAAAGGTCACATTTGGTCGGTTAGCATTTGAAGTCATTGCATGTATCTAGAGCCATTTCGGAATAGCCATAAGAGAGGCATTACTTTTGGTATATAACTATTATCTCAGTTGATTAAGGAAACTATATGATTATTAATTATGGGACCATTTTAGTTATTTTTTGAATCAGATCATTAACGAGTTCATGATTATTTTTTAATTTCTTGGTAGCTAGCCGCTCAAATTGGGCATATCTGTTAATACCCACCGTAGTTATTGTTTGATTGTCTGGGCCAACTGTGTTGTATTTTAGATTTGGCCACTGTAGTTTAGGCCTTGATCCAAGTTTGTGATGGGTTGGTCCGCACCATATTTAACAAGTATAATTATTAATTTTTTTAAAAAAATTAATAGTTTTTGGAATTTTAATCTCACCCATTCTTTTTTTTAATAAATAAATAGATATGTATTTTGATATGTCTTTTAAATATTGTTTAGCTACTATGCTGCCATTAATTATCCTAGATTAAAAGGGTCTCTATTCCTTTTTTTGGTAAGTAAAAGTGTATCTATTTCTTAAAAAATAAAAAGAGTTATTTTTTAAATTTAATCTATCTATTCTTAAATAAATAATTATAATTTAATTATTGATACATCCTGAAACCAACTTTAAACGGAGTCGGGTTAAATTGATCGTTGAAATCAGTTCCATCCACCGAGTCCGGATCCTACACACCACTAAAACAAATAAGAGGTCAGGTGCTGGTGGGATATTATCCCACTGAAAAGATTCCGACGTTTAAGTCAGTGAACAACCTTCCAAGAACTGAGAAGGTGAAAAAAGGAGAAGAATAAGAAAGATAACAGAGAGTATTTGTGGTGGTAGTTTAGCTCTCGTTGCTAGAGGCTTTTAGAGCTTGTGAGGAGCGTTGGTTCCTGCCCCTGGGTTCGCTTGGAACGTAGTGACAGGAAGGAGAGAATGAGCGGTAGCCTCCTATAAGCGCGAGAGCTTGTGAGAGCGATGCTTGAGCTCTGTGTGGCTTCTTACAGAAAAGTGACCCGAGCTTAAGAGCGAATGATAGAAGTGTGAGAACGTTTGTCAGCAGAGAAAAAGGCCTCCCCTTAATGTGGATTCCATGGCCTCTTTTATAATTGAGATGTTGGGTGTTTTCCGTTATGCAGGAGTGCTTGATTCCAACGCACTATTAGACCAGCTTCCTTTCTTGATATTGGCATTACCGGCAGCGACGGCTCCCTGGAACGATGGCCTTCCTTCTGTATTTTGTAACTGTTAGGATTTGTTGCAGACAAAGGAAGGAAATCTGGTGCTTTTCTCATGGGATTTGTGTTGAATCTGTTAGTGACTGTTGTCATAGAAGTTGCCTTTTGAGAGATTGTAAAATTAGGAAAAAAGATCGTTACTAGTCGTGGGAGAAAAAGTAGGTCGGATTGGGCCTGGGTCACATGAGGCTTGCTCATGGGCCAGCTACTGTAACATTTTCGATCAAGAAAAATATTGACCGTCCTTTTGCGCCATTTTCCCATCCTTAATCTGGCCCTCTTTGCCTTTCGTCAGGTCAACGGTTCGTGTTGACCATCCGGACTTGTACATGGGTCGTTGTTGATTTGGACCATTCATCTTCCTTGAGCCAACCCATTATGGGTGTACCCATCACTAACCCTCCATCTAACCTCTTATTTGTGATTTGTGTTATATAAGTTTTAGGTTATTAGTGATGAAGATCGGACCAGATCTAGATCGACCTGCAACGGAAGATTGAAAGTCTCTCTAATTCGTACAATAATCAATGACTCATGACATAATAATTATATTTAAAAGTTTAATTAAAATTAAAATTAAAATTATTTATTTAAAAATAAATAATTTAAATTTAAAAAATAAATTTTTTTATCTTCTTAAAAAATAAATACCCTTAATCGGTACAAATTTTCGGCGTGGTCATCTACATTTTGGTATTGTGGGGATATGGGCACGACAAATGGGGCCTTGTTTTCAACACGAAAACAGAACGTTCCAAGAGGCAAGTTTGCAAAGAAGCTGGCAGATAACCATGTCAAAATCGATACAATCATTTCATTTTTAAAATTATTTTTTATATGATTAACCGTAAAATTTTCATACTTATAATTTATTTTATTAAACTTATAATAACATGTTAAAAAACACAAATTTTTATATTACAATTTTTATTTTTTAAAGTAAAAAATATTTATTTTTATAAATATGAAATGATAACTTTCCAGAAATGTGTCAGGGCCAGCTGTAGTGATGGGAGGATCATCCCATCCATAAATTCTAATCACGTGCCGTGCCCTGCCATGCCGTCCCGAGTCCTCGTCTGCGTTCGCTTGGCTTCGCGGAGACTGTGCCCCCAATGGAGTCAACTTCGACTCCATCCGAGGGCCGATATTTTTTTATAAAAAAAACTTAAAAGTTTTAAAAAAATAATAATTATTATTTTTTAAAAATTAAATATCAAAAAAATTATCAAGATAAAAAAAATAATATTAAACTATTTTTTTAATATATATATGTGTAGCCGTCAAATTTTCTATCTGACGGTTGCATGGACGTTGAAGGGGCTGTCACGCCCTCGCGTTGCAGCCCCCCTCAGTTACAACTACAACTACATAATATCCTCTTTATTTTGTATTTTCTTTTTATTTTTGAGGGAATCCGATAGAAAAAGAAATACGATTAGAATGATAAATAAAGTTGGAGTGCTTATACCAAAATGAAAAAAATGGATTTATGATAGGGTTTCTGATAATTGAACCCACAAAAAATGTGTTTTTAAGACTGAATTTTAAGTGATAGATTGAATTTTTGAAACCCAACTCCTTTAGATAGAAACTGCAAGATATAAAGATAAGGAAAAAATTATAATCTAGTCGAACGATTAAGTTTAAAAGATATCAAAATTGTATTGAATCTGGTAACTAATATTTTTTGAAAATTTCATTGGTAATTGGTAAGCGACGAAATTGGCTTTGATTATTTTTACACTGATCTGGATGTGTTACACTCATAACCATCTCAGGAGATTGCAACGGAATAATTAGCTGAAAATAACCTATTTAAATTATATGGTAAATATAAATTATTATAATTATATCAGTCATGATTACTCCTAATCTTTAACAATGATAAGGATTTTCTGTTATAAATCTTTACTAAAATAATGTGCCATATTTATCTGTAAAAGTTAGAGTGCTAAGTGAAGAAAAGAAGGGCAAACTTCAAGAGAACACAAGCAACATAATATGAGAGCAGCCTACTATAGTCTTTGAGGTGATAATGGGTCTAACTGGCAAACGTTACAACTCATAATATACTTTCAACACCATCATATGGATGTGGCCTTATCATTGATCACACTGATTTTTTTTAGTCATATATATCCAATGTTAATGAATTTGTTCATCTTGAATTTAACTTCTTTATTGTTTCACCTAAATTAGTATTGATGTATCCCATCGATTCGAATTGTGATAAGAATTAGAGAGTCGGGAGAATTTTTTGGCCTACCTGAGAGGCTGTGAGTCTGATCTTCATAGTTAGAAATTTTGACCCTATATACCATAATAATTTAACAGAAAGTTAGAGATATACGAGACTCATTTTCTAATATATCTTTCAATACTCAAATCAATAATTTTTTTTAAAAAAATAAAAAAATACAGAAAGAGAGAATGAAAGAGGAAAGGAGATGAGTACTGAGTCTATGTGAACATGGAAGACTAGGTTTTGTTTTGGATATATTTTTATAGGCTCTTGTATGTCAAAATATATCTTATCCGTATTCTTAATTAGAGATTTGTATTTATAGCATAAATTTTAACCAATTGGTCAATTTGAAATCGTTGCTTATAAGAAAAAGTATTGTATTTATTAAATGTCAACTGTTACCATTGATATGTAACGACTGTAGGGATTAATTATTAATGGTTAATCATTATTTAACTTTTATTGAATCGAGTTGGCTGCATGTAGATATTTATCTTCCGATTAATTATAACTATTTATTAAAATTTAATATTTTAACTATTACTTTGTCTGGGTAGTATATGCTTCGATCTTATACCATCCGATTATTCAAAAGGTCATCGTAATCTTCTATACTTGTATTCAGACTATTGATGGCTGGGCCCTATTCTCATGTTGGGTTATCCTACAAATATGACTATAAATTACATATTTTATTTTCTTCTAAAATGTTTGTCTATAAGATTCAACCATTTTTTTCTAATTTTATTAAAATGAATAAAAGCAATTCTACACGTTCAATTAAATTATCTAATCTATATCTTTTTTTTTAGAATTGAAATTACAATCATCTAATTTAATTAAATTTAAAAATTAACTTTTTGAGATTTATTATTATTTTTAATTTAAAAGAAATATAGTTATAATTTTATTTGAAAATTTTAATCTAAACCATTGAATATGGATCGTACGTACACTGCGTTGGAGACTCCTACGTATTCACAGCTCACTGGAATAAGTAATTCCCTTTCAATAGCCGATGTCAAGCATTCACCCTGCAGCGGACCGATTCCGTCAGCTGAAAGACTGCGGTCCTCTTAGCAAATCTGAGACATTTAATATCGCCATCGCCGCCCTGCTTCCATTAGAATCTCGACCGGCGGTCGCCGAGTCAGTTTTGGGGTTGCTGACTACACCATAACAGCTCAGAAGTTCGATTCCTCTGAGATTAAGTCATTTTAAGAGTAAGTTTTCAGAAGTTCGATGCCGATGGCTGACGGAACTGACGGTGTCTTATGGTGCGACCCGTCGATGGAAATTACAACCGCGGCGGCGACTCCGGTTGTCCCTAACGGCCGAGACCCCGGCGGGCCTCAAATGTCACCGTTCACGGGTTGAGAAGATGAGTCGGGGCAACATGGAAGGGGTGAAAGATCCAAGGCTTGGGAATTAAACTGTAGCAGAAGCTTCTGGAATGAAAGTCCATTCGAGAGCCGAAGCTTTGGACTGTGAGAGAAAAACAGGGGTTTCGTTTCGCCGGTCGACAGCGAAAGCTGGAGACGACGACTGCTCGTCGTTAATGGTTTTATATAATAAATGCATTGGCCAACTGTCCTCTGTTTAAATGCATTTGAAAAATGGTATTTTTACGGTCAGAACTCGACCAATTTTTTGGAAATAAAAATTTTCCTCATTAAGAAAATTTGTTAATGTCGACAAATCATACGCACCCCCCTCTTAAATGTCACGGGAAAATAGTAAATATGGAAAAGAAGATTAAAAAATTACAATTTGATTAATTTGGCATTAATCTCATGTTATTATTCTCCACACTATAATTCACGTATTAAATGCAGATTTTATTGTGCCATTGTCTGTAACTTCATATTATTCTACTTACTAAATGTGTGAGCGTAGTTGGATGTTTATCCCATTTTGCCTATCAAATAAGAAAAATTTCAACGTCTAAACAAATTATGATTTTTGAATTACAATACTAATAATAACACCTTCAAAGAATAAAAATAAACGTCATATTTTCATTGCCATCTACATTCACTCATGTCAAGAATTACTCTCATGTTATTGGATTAAGGTAACAAAACTTACAACAAAAAAAACAAAATCTCATTAAAAGGACACGTTACGCACAGATGTAAGGCAAGGAGTGTATAATAATTAAAAAAAAGACAAACATGCAAAAGGCGACAAAAACATCTCTCGCCTTCCTTCATCTCCCCGGTTTCGACAAATCCAACCAAAGAAATCTAAATTTAATCAGAGACAAATCTGATACGCAAGCACCAACCCTGGCCCCAGAGTCTTTAATTTAAAATAATCTCGTACTAAGATGGCCATTGCTCTTTAATTAAGGAAAGTAAAGGCAAAAGACTCCAATCCCAGACGGACCGAGTCACTTCCGGCCACAGGCTTTCCGTGAAAAACGGAGCCGTGAGCTGTCGTTGTCGAACTCGAACAGAAACCCTTGCTGCATCAGATTCCCGATCACCGCAAACCCCGACGGCGAAGCGACGCTTTGCACCGCCAGACACTTCACTCCCTCGGCCGTGTCGATGAAGTAGTTGCTTGGAGGTGGCGCGAAAACCGAGTCGCCCAGCATAACGAAACTCATATTGGGTAGACTCGGTCTCGAGACACCTGAAACGTTGACGCAGAGATCGAATCCCGGACTCGGTTTGTCGAATTGGGGTAACTTGACTCGCCGACGAAACGCGGTTAGGATCAGACGGTAGGCCGGCTCCGGTAAGAAGCTCAGCGTAGTCCCGGAGTCGATGATGGTGCCGCCGTTACCGAAATCGTCGAGGGCCCACACAGAAGGGTTGATTGGTAATTTCACACCGTCGATGATTACTGTCTTGATCGCAATGTAGTAGAACGTTGGGAAGAGACGATTGGTTAGTAATGGCGTGGAGCTCATCTTATAGTGACCCGAAACGACGCCGTGTGCGCCTCCGATCATGAGGTAGCTCGTTGGCGGAGGAGAGAGAGTGTAGTCAAGAAGACAGTAGGAGAACCTGTTGCCAAACCGGCGACCCAATTGTGCCGAGAACGACGTAGGACCACGGCCCAGGCCCATTACTCCATCGGCGCCATTGAAGCTCGGACCGGTAATGCTTGGACCAGAGACCTCGAATCCGCACCCCAAAGCCAATCCACCGAGCGTCGTTTCTCTCCCGGAGCTCGTGTTCAACGATGACGTTTCGGTGAAGAAGAGGCCGGAAGTCAATGACCCGTCGGAGTACTGGTACTCGTACCAGCACGGGCTGTGCAGTCGGGTACGGCGGCAAAGCCGGTGGCGCGTGGACGAGTGTGGCACCAGTCGGCACGCGCTGTCGAAACAGTGAATCGGGGCAAATGTTGCCGAGTGGCGAGCGAAGAAAGCGGAACCGGGTCGGTGGAGGGAGCAGTTTCGGCAAGCGGAGCACTTGACCCAGACCAGGTCGCTGCCGGTGTCTGCGACGAGGAGGAGGCTCTGTGGAGGGGTGCCTATGCGGAGGTCGACGAAGTATTGGCCGGAGCCGAAGGATGCACCTGAAGTGAGGGGAGATTTGAGGCCCTGGCGGCCGTGGAGAGCGGAGTAGAGGGCGGAGAGGCGGTGGGAGTCGAAGGCGATAGCTTGGGATGGGGTGGTGAATGACTTAATGTGGTGCAATTGGAGTTTGAGGTACTCCAGTGTGGTACAATGGGCAATGTGGAAGAGATCCGAGAGATTAAAGACAAGTAACACGACAATGAGTACACGAGATGTGAGGCGAACTGCCATATTTGAGCTTTGAGATTTGCTGCGGGAGCTGTTAAGATGAGAGAGAGACCCCAAACAAAAGGTCTGAGAAATGGTTAAGTATAGAAGACAGCGTTTGTAAATGCCTTCATGCCGTTCCCTTTTTTGTTTTAATGGATGAAAATGTGTGTTTTCTTTGTTTTTTGTTTTTTTTTTTCGAAAAAAAAAAGAAATTTATTCGGTGTTCAAATAAAACTTAAATCTAAAGATGCTAATAAGTGGGCTGGCCAGCTTATTTTCAATTAAAAATTACATACTTTATTTTTTGAAAAAAAAAATAAAGAAATAATTTGTTCACACTTGAACTCAAAATTAAATTCTCTTTCTCTAAACATAATTTTCCATTTCACATTCTCCTTTTATCTATCAAATTTCTCCCCCCAAAAATCCAATAATTAGATAAAATAGAAAGTATTTATTTATTTAAAATGCTGTTAAATTATTCCACTTCAATAAATGGCTGCTTGTGGTGTTGCTGCCCCAGCCAGAGGTGGTTTGTAGGGTACTATTTGACCCTAATAATAGTTTTTTTTTTTTTTTTAAAATGGATATTTGGAGATGATAGAGTGTATGTTATGCTCTTGTAAATCAATAAAACCTAAGTTTTTGGATTTGCCCTGGTCCTCATTTTAAGGGGTCCATGAGGTGGTTCCTAATTCTAAAGTTTGGGTTCTTCGTGTGAATTTAGGTGTTTCAATTCTCTTAAATTAATTATTAAATTAAAAAATATATAACAGTTAAAATTTAAATAGTAAATAATATTATCTAAATAATTATTTTTTATTTTTAATATATATTAGATTTAATATTTAATAGATATTAATATTATAAAAAATTTAAAAATAAAGCATATTTTAAATTTTTTATTTTAAAAATTGGCCATTAAATATTGAACCAATAATCAAAATTAAAATTGTGGGATAAAGCGTCTAAAATTGAATAAGGCTTTAATTTTCTTTGAAAAAAGTATGATCCCCAAACTTGACTCTATATTGCCCCCTTTTCCTCCTAACACCAAGATTAAACATGTTATATGAGTAGGTAGTAGGAAGGATAAGTATTTAGATATTGAATTTCAATTTTAGTTTTGATATTTAGCAAATCCTTAAAATCATTTTCGATTTTAGTTTTGTATATAAATGGATTCCACCTATGAAAAAATTGAAATTAACCAAAGTTGAAAACATAACTCCATATTTAAATATTATATAGTCATGATAATGCTAGGCAAATTGAAGAGGATGTTTCAGTCCTAAAGCACATAAAGGTTTCGACCTCTTAATAAATTAGCGAAAGTAGTGATAATAATTGAAAGCATATAAAAGAAGACAATAATAAATAACAATAAAAAGATAATTTTTTTATGACGAAGAAAATATTCGATAGCCACGGCTATCAAGAAAAACCTTTTGAGTTTCAACGGTCAATAAAGAAATGTACTATAAAAAATAATTTACAGATCGGGTGGTAACAACGCACTAACCTAGCCGACTTACTCCTATCTTGTGATCCCTATCAAGGAACCCGTTGGATTTGCTAACGGCAACGGAACCGAACGCTTTCCGATCTTCACGTCAATTTTTTCTCTCAAACCACTTGAATTGCCAAACACCGTTGGAGCCTAGTGTCCACGCTACTGATATCGCCACGAAAGTTAATAAGCAGAAAGAGGTGTAAATGAGAAATTGCGATGTAGAGAGAAAACTTTGGTAATGGAGCACTATAGTTGGTGTGAAATTTTCTCAATAATAGAGCACAAAAACTATATGTTTTTAAAAGAAGAGGCATCTCACAAGTCAGACAGAGTACTTAGGATTCAAAATATAAGACCAGAATATATAAAAGTATCAAAATAGGGTTTAAAAAATAGAGTTGTTGGAGACAAAAAGGTTGCGCCGTCTTAGCGCACATCGGGGGCTCAGCGGGTGCAAGATAGGGTTTGGAGAAAACATGCCCCAGCGCTCATCGAGCGCTCTGATTCTGGGAAATACGCCTCAGGCGCTCATCGAGCATACGGTATGGAAGAGGGCACCTAGTTGGCGCCTTGGGTGCCACTCATGGGGAGAGTCAGAACTGAGGATGGGGAGGTGGGAACACTGAGATGTGACGATGGTAGCCTTCGGGTATGAACCTGATGAGAATCTTCCAAGCCGATATATCGTTACAGTTACCGAATACGTCAATAAGAGACTAAATAAATAACCCGATACGGTCACGAAATATACCAACTAAAAATACACCTAACACAATTAAATAAATATTATTTACTTAAGTTATATAGACTTTCCATTGTCTAATATTTATTTCAACACTACATATATATTCTAACTATTTAATTAAATATAAGCCTTAAGTAATGGGTTCATGTTCATACATAAAATCATTATCAATATATATATATATATATATATTGATAAGTGTAATTACTGACAACCCATTAGGAGAGTTTGTAGAAGGATTCAACCCATAATAGATTAGAAACCCAATCGGTCTATATGACTCAAAATTGGTGGACAAATCTGTCGATTCTATTCAAGCGGTTTACTTATTGAAAAAAACAGAATCAAGCTGGTCAAAATAGTTTCATTTTCTTATCTGATTTAGTGTGCTCGATCACGAGTTGGGAACCGCCAGTTGAACGACATCTTATCCATTCGACGATTTTTTTAGACGATTGGGTGAAAAAATCAACAACCCCATAACTTCTATATAAATCCTTTATTCTCAAGAAAAAAATGAAACGATATACAACCAAATAAAAGCTAATAAAAACTAACCTTAAAACACTTCAAGCGCTTAAAACCTTAATAATATATATATATATATATATATTATGCTGCCTTAAAGCCTTCGTATAAGAAATTAAACAATAAAACATCAAAGTCTTTCATAATAGTCTATAAAACCCACCGTTCCTACTCTGCCACTGTATCAAATCGAGACTCCTAAGTTATAATATAAATTTTACAAATATGTGTTATAAACCCACTAAGATATGAAAATGCTATCACTACAAGAAAATAAATGACTATTAAATGACATATATAAAAATAGTGAAACTTTAATATCAAGGGACAACATAAATGTATACCAAATAGTAAACTAAATATCGACAAATATGCCAAATACTGTATTAGCTATTAGTTTATTACAATAGTCTACTTTAAAAAAAAAATTTCAAAAATAAATATTTATTAAAAATAACAAATAAATAAACTTATAATATGTATTATTATTATTATACATATTTATCATAAGTTCATCAACAATTCATTCACACATGGGTTTCAAAAATCAACTTGGAAATTTGACAAACACTCCCAAATTTTCAACATTAGAGGGAACATTTGGCCGTGCATGGTAACAAAACTCAAGAAATAGTCAATTTCACCACATGCATAAGGTTAATATACGAGAAAACTTAGGTATTTTATTATAAAAAAAAGGGGGGGGGGGGGAAGAGTTTTGAAAATTTTCGTAACAAAGACGTAAGTTTTCAATTTTTATATTATTCATGACAGGGTGTTCACTTTGTTTTATAATGGCCGAGTT
>JAOVVI020008042.1:0-14453 GCA_028571085.2 Nepenthes alata
TAGAGGCTCAAGACCTTGTATCATACTTTGCAATAGACGATGGGTGTACAACACCTACACTCATGAACACATACTCCAGCTTCCCCTTCCTCAGGTTGGGGAATGCTATTTTCCATTGATCGAAATAGACATCACCGGTGTGAAGTCTATAGGCCTTGGAATAGCCTCCAGTGGGGCACAGAGCAGAATAATATAAAAGAGGGGTATTGAATCAAAATTCCAAAATATTAACGTATGCTAATTGAGCATGAACAATACTTTTCAACAGTAGACAGTGAAGTCTGTGCCTTAGGCTTGGCACTAATTGGAACCCTTTTGGAACTTGCGGCTGCTGCTGGTTGGACAGAACCCTTTAGATGATTTGTGGGATTGCTACTAAAAATCTTGAACATCTTGCATAACTCATGAATGTAGGTTTAAATTTTGTGATATTGTATATAAAAGGGATATGCCTTGATTTTGAGATTTTCTCTTGGAGACTTTCAGCTTTTGAGCCTGGAACCCGAGTAAGATTTTCTTGGCTTTCCTAGATTTCACTCTTTCAATTACTTGGGCTGATTTTGAAACAATTCTGTGATTGTGTATACGATATTGGATCAATTCCATCACGTGGATTGATTAGAATATTCGTTCTATTGTTCTTTGATCAAGTTTTTATTTGGGGGTGGGGGGTTTGCATACACCCTATGACTTCTGATTCAATCTAAATAAACCCTAGATTTGAATAGGAGGTTCTAATCTCTGATTTGGCTGTTGTGTGGTGTTTGTGATTGTTTGGCTACATTTGGTCGCAACTAAATTGGGCTAGCTGGATTTTTGTATCGAATTCCAGGGCATGGTTCATATCAATTGGTGCTTTTATTGTGAGTGTTTAGTGACCACTTGGACCTTATGCTTGAGGCAGATCCGTTTTAGGCACATAAATTGGCCGACCAGTTGTGAATATACTTACGATAAAATCAACCCGTGATCCTGAAAAGATCTTTTTGAAAGGAATAGAGATAGGAAGTGCATCTAATACTTTAGGGAATAATCCAAATACCAACCGAGCTAGATTTTAGGCATTGAAAAAAAAGTCAAGGGAAGCGTTACCAAGATGATTGAAGAGGTTGTATTGTCCGTGGCACAGATGACTGTAACTGTGAATTAGTCTAGCCGATCTGTGGAAGAAATAAGGCGGGATAATAATGCCAGTGTAGTAAGGAGGAACTAGAGATGGTTGTCAGTTATGGCAAGAGACTATTGGCAAACTCACCCCAAAGGACCAAGATCAAATGCTTCTAAGCGTAAGGATCATCAATAGGATGCGCATTTGACAGCGGTCACATAGGATGAACTTAAGGATCTAAATCGGAGGGCGAGGTCAGATTTTGATGAAGTGGTCCGGTAGAACATGATGAAAGAGCAATAGAGAGATGGCAACATGTAAGAGAGCTATCAACGGCATCTAGTCACTGAAGAAGATACCACGAGAATGAAGAAGCCAAGGAAAGAGGATATGACGACAAAGTAGAATGCTCTTGGAGGGTAGAAGGCCTCACGACCAAAAGACAATCGTATAAGGATAAGTGAGGTTACAGGAGGAACGGTGAAGACTACTTTTATGAGAGGAGGAGAAATTGACATCATGACCAAGGAATCAAGAAACTGAAGGGAGAGTTTCCTCACTTTGATGGAGAAAATCTGCATGTGTGGTTGGATGAGGTGGTATACTACTTCCACGTCTTTGAAGTTGAAAGAGAGGAAGGGTGGCAATGGCTAGCTTCTACCTCAATGTTAAGGCCAGCAATTGATAGAGATGGATCAAGGCATAGTATGCTAAGGGGGATATGAGACTAGGGTGGATGACATTTGAACATGAATTTATGGATCAGTGGGGACTCGTCGATAGTCAGTCACCGTGGGCAGCTTGCGAAGTTGTGTCAAGAGGCTGTAGTCCAAACTTACATTGACTGCAAACTATGGTTTGGGAATTGAGATTGGACATAAGAGATGTAGAAGGGGACATTCATTGTAGGATTAAGGTCATGCTAAGCTAAGGAACTTAAGCTGAAGCAACTGCAGTGATTGCCAGGGCTACGAGGATGGATGGAATTCTAAACAAAATTTCTGCATACATAGAAGGCAAGCCAAGGAGAGCATGTTTTCTAAAACCTTGCAAACCAAGGCACCTTGAAAGGAAGGGAAGTTGTGGAGAGCAACACAAGGGAAAAATCTAGGGAAGTGAAGTTTCCTCGAGAAGAAGTACACGAGCGAATGAAATGGCTATGCTTTAAGTATGATGAAAAATGGGATGAGGATCACTAATGCAAGGTCAATCAAGTGCTTGTGATAACAGTACCAAGTCATGGTGAAGACGGTGGGGATGATAATAATGTGCAATCTAGTGATGAATGAGATCCAAGAAAGGATGAAGGTGGTGAAGACAAGGAAGAGGTCAAGTTGCACTGAACACCATGGTCAGGCTCTAAAGCCTTTAACAATGAGCCTCATGAGTTGGGTTTTGAGACATGAGGTAACTTTGCTAGTTGATTCTTCATCGTCCCACAACTTTGTCGTACAAACATTCTGAGTAAGATTAGGCTGCTAGAAGTCAGTAGAACCATATAAGGTCAAAGTTGCCGATAGAGAAAAAATGAATTATGAGGATGTAGTGAGGGGCATGAATATGAATGTACAAGGGGGTTCATATTTTGGAAGACTTGCATACTATATTGTACACAGTAATGCATGTTTCAAGAAACCCAGGAGTGGGTGATAAACTTCGATGATATGAGGATGGAATTCAAAATGGGGGGAAGAAAATTGGACAACCTTGTCATCCACGGAAATAAATCTTTGTGAGGCTAAGACAATGGAAAAGCTATGCAAAGGGAGTTGCCAACACTTTGCCGTGGTTAGAGCAAGCAAGGGCTGAGTAGAAGAGGATATGTAAGAGTGGAGATGGGCTAGAGATTTGAGTTGTCGCAGCTGCAGGAAACAATTAAGATAGTTGTGGAAAGCCTAGGTTGGTTTTTGAGATGCCAACTAGTCTCCCACCACCAAGGCACTTTGACAATTGAATCACTTTAGAGGAGTCCAAACCAGTGAGTTGTTGCCTCATGTGTGCTCAGTTTAAAGGGAGGAGATAAGAGACAGGTCGAAGAATGACTAGATGAGGTTGAGCATGCATCCTTTCATGTCTCCGGTACTGCTAGTTCAAAACATGATAGAACTTGGCAGTTTTGTGGAGGCTAATAGGGCATTAAATGATGCTACTGAAGGACCGATTTTCCTTTCCGATAGTTGACAAAATGTTGGACAAGTTGTATGGGGATATTGTTTTCACCAAGCTAGACTTGAGGGCGAGTTTTCATTACAATCGCATGAAAGAGGATGAAGTCCATACAACCGCCTTTAGGACCCACTGGTGTCATTATGTGTAGTGATGACCTTTTAGTTGTGCAATGCACCTTCTACATCTCAATCCATATTGATCTTTCTATCCAAGCTGTATTTGAGGAAGCTTGTGT
This sequence comes from Nepenthes alata, assembly GCA_028571085.2. Taxonomy (NCBI): domain Eukaryota; kingdom Viridiplantae; phylum Streptophyta; class Magnoliopsida; order Caryophyllales; family Nepenthaceae; genus Nepenthes; species Nepenthes alata. The sequence continues at coordinate 3,513 of JAOVVI020008042.1, forward strand.
TGGTTTTCGTTGACAACTTGAAGACCACGGAGGAGCACTTAGAACAACTAAAGTTGGTGATGGGATACTTAAGCATCGCTGCTTCTTCATTAAGATGTCTGAGTGTGAATTTGTACAAGGGAGATTGGAATATTTGGGGCATGTAATCTCATGGGAAGGGAAAAGGTTGATGTAAGGAAAGTTGAGGCTATGATGGATTGTCATTCCTAAGGATGTAAGGCTTTGAGAGGCTTTTTAGGGTTGAATGGGTACTATGGGCAGTTGGTTAAGGACCATGGGATGATTATTGGGTTCTTGAGCTCAATTTTGAAGAAGGATAATTTTGGGTCAATAGAAGAAGCAAGGAAAGCATTTGAATATTTGAAAAGGGCTATGCTAGTATTGGCCTTCCAAACTTTGAAAAGCCATTTGAAGTTTAGATGAATGCAAGTAGGGTTGACAGCGATGGTATTGGTAAAAGAAAAAATAGCCCTTGGCATTAATTTCCAAGGCCTTAGGACCTGTGAAAAAGGTTTGGTGAACTTATGCTAGAGAGATGATGGCGGTTGTGCATGCAGTGAAGGTGTACAAGCCTTACATATTGAGCCAAAATTTATCATTGTGACCAACCAACAAACCTTGAGATTTATGAGAGCAGAAGTGTGTCTGGAACAACACAAATTTATCATAGAAGTTGTGCATGCCTTAGCGTTTTTATTGATTAGTCTTTCCATATTATTATTGTTGTTTAAATTGGATTGTTGCTAAATAAGGTTAGGGGATTACCAAGCAGATTGGCATAAATGGGAGTCTGTAAAGGATGAACTTGAGCAGCCCAAGTAAGAGGATGGTTGAAATTCGCAGAATGGGATGAGCTGACCTTGGCGAAACAGCAGTTAACAGATGGTACCAAACAAAGGACCCAAAAGGGACATCTAGTCACCAAGGTGGACACCACGAGAATGAAGAAGGTGAGGAAGGAGGGTATGAGTATGAAGCAGAATGATTAGTGGATGCATGAAATCTCACAACTGAAGCCATACTATATGAGAGGCGAGATTATAGAAGTGACAAAAGAACCTACAAGGACAAGAGAAGCGGAAATTGTATCATGATCGAGGACCTAAGGAACTGCAGGTAAATTTTCCTCACTGTGATGAGGAAAACCCACGAGTGGTTGGACTAGGTGGAGTATTATTTCCATATCTATGAGGTGGAGAGTGAGGATAGAGAGGCAACTACCTTCTTCTATCTTGATGATAAGGCTAGCAATTATTGGAGGCGGATCAAGGCACAATATGCCAAAGAGGGAAGATGATGAGGGTGGGCGGTGTTTAAACCCTATTGACTCAATAGGGACCGTTATCAATAATCCATCATCATGGACAACTTGCTAAGCTACACCAAGAGGGTAAGGTCCTAACCTATGTTGGGTTTATTGGGATCCCACACTATGGTTTGGGGTTGGATGGAGAGCGATGCTAATGGGAGCATTCATCAAGGGACTAAAATTTGAGCTACCCAAAAAGCTAAAGTAGAAGCAAAAGTAGTGACCATTGGAGCTATGAAGATGGCTGAAATTGTACATCCAAGTTACTATGCAGAGAGGAGGCAAGCCAAGGAGGGCACACGAACTAAGACTTCTCAGGAGGAAAAGGAAGATGCGGACAGAAATTTGTCTTAGAAATCTGAGGCAGTAAAGAAGATACCCAACCAGAAATGCTGGAGACAATAAATAGGGGGTTGTGTTTGAAGTGCAGTGAAAAACCATGTATGAGTCATGGATGCAAGGCTGCCAATTGTTTGGTAGCGGGGTCCACTTATGCAGACAGTGGGAATATAGATGTGGGGGAAAGGTTCTTAGATTTTATTCGAGGGAAAGGATGATATTGAAGGAAAGAGGAATAATGAGGACCTGACTCTCCAGTGGTGGTAGGGCTGCAGCATGACCCGGTGAGAGTTCGTGAGGTCCTTGATGGGTTGTGGGGAAGATTTGGGCTGTAGTTCAGCAGACCCGTGACGCTATTTTAGTTATTGTTTAGTTATATTTTTTATTAGGACATTAGTAGTCATCCTGTAATTCTTGTTTAATTGGTAGGGGCAATTAGGTCGCTGGTCATAAGGGTTTTCTGAATATATATTGGATAGGTGGGCCTGGGGAAGGACATTGATGTATTTCGAAAATTGGCTTTGAGATTTGACGGCTTGTGAGCTTGGGACCTTTTGAGTATTTTCTTGCACTCTTCCCGAATTTCGCTTTGGTGATTGCCTTGGTTGGTTTTAGGGTCAATGTTGTGATCCTAATTCAGAAGTTAATTTGGTTTATCTCTGGGGTTGCTTGCACTAACTTATGGCTATTATGTGATTCTTCCTTGGAGGTTTGGTGTGATCTACCCTTTGTAATGGTTAATCTATCTTATTATAATTTTTGTGTAAATTGGAGATTATTGGTGAACCCAAGATTGGAGTTGGGGTTTATATTAGTTTATTTGTGACTGATTGGCAACTTGAAGTATGTGGAACGAAACTGATTTGGTCTTGATAGCAGATCCTAGAACGGGGTCCTTGTCAGATTGCTAGTACATATCTTGAACACCTTTTATATCTGATATATTTAGGTATGAATATTCAAGTAAAGGGGATACACATTAATTTTTAGATTTCTTTTGGAGAGACTTCCGGCTTTTGAGCTTGTAACCCATTTGGGATTTTATTGGACTTTCCTAGAATTTTCTCTTTGAATTGCTAAAAATGATTCACGGTCAATTCCATGATTTCATTTCAGAGGTCTGATAAATTCCATTGTACGGATGATTAAACCATTTGTTCTATCGCTTTTGCTTGATTTTGGGGTTTTGGATAAACCTAGGATTCATAATTAAATCTATGATAAACCCTAAATATGAATTGGAGGAATATGGTCCAAGTAATTAATGCTCATGTTTTATTTGGGTTCTGATTCCAATATAATCCCCATGCCTCGTTAACCCATACTGCTCCTAAAAGGGTACCTATGGTTAAAAAAGATAAATTTTGGATCTCTAGTGGGATTGCTTGTGTGGTGCTTTGCCAATTCAATTTTTACAAGCTGGGTTTAGTTTATTATTATAATGGCATTAAGGTCATTATAAGTAGCACCTAATGTATTGGATACGTTTGCACTTACTAAATATTGACTTTTATCTTCACCAACCGCAGGTTATAATGCCAATTATGCCAATCCTGAAGCTGGATATGCTGCGGGGAATCCTTACTCTGGCTATGGCATGAACCCGGTTAGTAATCTTCTTAAGGCTTGTATGCCTCCTGGCATATTTCGCATAGATGAACCTGGTTATTCTGATGGCGTTGTCTTTTCTAAATACCGACAGGGGGTTGGGGGGGAGAGTTACCCTTATTATGGAGCTGGACCGGGTGGATGGGGCCAGTACGACACACAACGAGCTCAAGGACAGATGAACCAGCTGCGAATGTGAAGTGGCATGGTCTGATGCTTCGTCCTCCTGCATGCTGTTATCTGTTGGGCTGTCGAGGGATTGCCTCATCTGATACTTGGAGCTTTGATTTTGGTATATTTTAAATTTCTGCCTCGAAACATTGACATTACATATATATATATATCGACTTGTCATTAGAAAATATTGTTTTTTCGTGTTGTTTGGCTCGTATCAATTGCAAGCTGGCCTGTATTTCAATTAGGGTTCTAATTGATCTTTAAATGAGGGTGTTTATTTTGTTATATTTTCTTCTGTTTCCAAACTTGCATTGTGGAAAAACGGTGGGGGATGATGCCATGTTTTACTAAAAGTTATTTCTCACAACTACATGCCAACCCGCTACTTCTTCGACCATGAAATGATCATTATTATGATAACATATTAAAATATGTAGAACTTATTTTATGGTCTTAGCCGTTTAAATTATTAGAATGAAATTTTTACCATTAAAAATTCAGAATGACCCCAAAATGACAGAAATCTAACTGCTCAAAGTGCATACTTATATGGGTGGTTATAATGAGTTTGAAATGTGGAAATAATCTCTTATATAATTTTGGGTACGAAAGCATATAATACATTCAAATTTAGTCCGATCAATCTCCGGATTCCATGCAAAGCAGGAGCTCTAGGTAAGAATAGCTGATGCAATCTTGGTGGTTGGTTAACTATTGGATGGGGGAATATGAAACCAAGGTGGACTTATTTTACACACTTCTATTGGTCCATGCTCATAGATGGACCAACTTATACAATTGAAAGAACTTATATAATTATGGGGTCAATAAATAATGAGAAAATAATAGTTTTTGACACTTAAAGGATCTTCAAATATATCCCCAACTAGGCCGAAAAATAGCCTGCTTCTGCATAATTGAAGGTACGTATCAGTATCGACTTTGCTATTGCAGTGTTTCTTCTGAGGAGCTCGTAATTCGGATCTTTCCATGCATTTTGACCTGATTTTTCAGCATGGCGCTTGCGGATTGTATTGAGACACCGTGTTGTTTGATGTAACATTTGATAATATTCGGCAAATGCAATGACTCTATCTAGCAAATACTGAAAACCAATCAAAAGAAACAATTTTTATAGGTTAGTTCATCTCTCATAAGTCTTCTAGAATTCATATAATATATTTGTTAGATCTATTTTATTAGTTTATTTTTATGACAAAATTTAGTCATAATCAAATTATGTTTGGGTCATTTTATTTATTAATTAAAATTTGTTATATCTAAGAACATGCTAATTAAAGATGAAAAGGAACGGGTGCTTGAAAGCGCTTAGGACGCACACACATGCGCTGTTAGATAACATACATATGCTAATAATAGAACATGCTACTTACATGCGCCCTTGAATCACACACATTGATTGTGACATTTGAGCTAACATTCAAATAGCAAATTACAAATTTTGCTGTTTCATGTTTTTTAGTCTTAGCTGGCTAAGGGTTAGTATGTTTGTACCACCTAATCTATAAGTTGACCTTTTCATAGTAAATTTATTTTGATTGGTTTGAGAAACCTGAATGATTTTACTTAATAACTAGTTGGTTCTTAGAGTTTCTCTTTTATCATCACATCGTGTATTGATTTATTTATGTATTTTGTTCACTGTGTATAATGATAATATTCAATGAGTCGGATTATTATTTTATATTCTAGTATCTGAAAGTAAATATACTTTACGTGTATTAAATATTTGTGTAATTCATTATTCTGCATCGCAAAATATTAAAATTATAGTCGTTAAAAATTACACAATTTTTTTAAATTGGTATAAGGGACCATTCCAATTCTCGACCCTTTTGTTCAGATGACTATGAGTCAATTTTTGTCAATTTTGCCATACTTTGATAGAAATAACTATACCTATTAGAAGATTCGTATGTGACCCTTTCAAAAATTGCTGGATGAATGTGTTTGGCTATGTACGAAGAGAGGATGCACCCAGATTGAAAATGGGTATACCTCTAATAAAGACCCGACCGAGTGGTCTAGTGATGTGTTTAACCATAAAGGTATCAATGCAATTTTTATGGCTCTCCTAATAAGTTTAGACAGGTGTTTATGTGTGAAATTGCTATGAAAACTTGAGATATTTTGCAAATCACATATGAATTAAAATTACAAATGCTTTCTACTAGGTTTGAAGAGCTAATAATGAAAGATGATGAAACATTTAATGAGTTTTATACAAGACTAAATGATAAAGTTAACTCTACCTTCAACATAGGAGAGAAAATTACTGAAAAGATAATTATCTAAAAAGCATTATGGTCATTACTTTGGAAGTTTTGTTTGAAAGTCATGACTATTAAGGAGAAGGACTTTGATAAGATAAAAATTAAAAAGTTAGTTAGATCTGTTTGAACTTATAAATTATTTTTCCCATAAAAGAAAAATAACAAATCTATTACTCTAAAATTTGTAAGAGGAAAGTCCCATGATAACTCGGGGGATGAGTTTACGGATGATAAGGAAATTATTTCCTTTTTGAAACAATTTAAAAAATATTTGAAAAATAATAAAAAATCTTGTGAAAAGTATAAACTCACATCCAACTATAATAAGAAATAGGGATAAATAAAGTAAGTTTAAGAATAAAAAATCTAAAGGCATTCAATGCCACAAATGCCAATGTTTGGATATATTAGGACTGGATGCTTTAATTTCAAACGTAACAACGATAAAATCTGATGTACCACCCTTTATGATGAGGAGACCAAGGAAGTGAGAGCGAGGCTTTTGACTTTGAAAAGCACTCTAATTATATGACCTTTTTGTCTTGTGCCGAGAGCAATGGTGAACCTACATTAGGTCATCATGAGGAGTTTAAAAATTGTGATCGATTAGACTTTGAATTAGAAAATGGTTTGAATGACTTTTAGAGTGTATTTAACGAATATATTATGATAGATTAGTGACTAAACAAATAAACACTTTTTTTTTAAAAGAATAGTTGAAGAATTAGAATGTGATAAGAAAATTTTGAAAGATTATTTATCCAAAAAAAAAAAAAGGTCCAAAAAATTTCGTACGATAAAAATCTTACTTTAAAGAAAAAAAGATAAAGTATTTTGAAAATAAACTCAAGAAAACCAAATCCCAATCAATCATGTTCACGCAAACTACGAAAAATGTTAGACCACATGTCAGGTTCAAGCAAGCGGTTGAAAATAAGAAAGAGCTTGATTTTTACAAAACCAATTCACAAATAATCTACCCCATGAAAACTATCTTTGTATCAGGTATCAAGAGTACCGAGAAAAAAGAGGTGGACACTTAGATCCATCAAGAAAAAAAACCCACACAAGTCTCTCCTAACAGTAAATCCAAGACTTATATAAATAAGCTCTATCTACGAGAAAGACTGTCCCCTCATGTGCTAGCTCTAGAAAGGGAGGGCATATTCTCTCGAATTGTATTAAGATCACGCAGAGTCATCCCATCATTAGGTTTGGTAGAGCATTTAAGTCTTCTATTTTCATTAGATGGGGAACTACTCGTCACCAATGTGGGGTGTTTGGTCATATTTATCTCTATATTTCTATTTTAGGTCTAGTAAACCTAGATATAACTTAAATGCAAGAACTTGTATGAGTAAGGGTGACTAGATGAATGTAACATTTCATGTGAACCCCTGAAGAATATTTATGCATTATAAGTGCCAAACTAGAAATTATCCTAGATCACCCTCTCATGTGCTCCACTATTCTTCGAGAGTCATTTCTATTTGCTATTCATGTGGTTAGCATGCTACATTTAGCTCCATTGTCATAAGTATTCTTCTAAGAAGTGTCGTGGAAGATCTTTTGGAGAGATAAAGCTTGCATGTATGGCGCAATGCTTAAGAGGGATGATTTTGAGTTTGACTATTATTAGGTCATGTCCCAACTCTCGAAACCCAATATTAAATATATCAAATACTACTTTGATTTAAATCCATAAATAAACATTTGATTATCTGACTTAAATTTAGTCCAAGCATCAGGACACGATATTGTAACAATTACCATTAAATAATCTGATAATATATAAATATCAAAATATAGGAAAGCCTTTTTCTGTAAGGAAAAGTTACATCAAAAGTGGCTCCGATAGCTCATTTCCTGATCGACTTAAATTATAAGTAAGAAAAAATATTTAAAATTTAAAATCAAAGTAACAAATAATACATCCAACATTGTACTAAATTAAATAACTATTGGCTTGTGGCCATAATATAGATAGTTTTAAAACTAAATTAACAAACTCTTAGTTGAACAAAGTCAAATACAATTAAAATATCCTAAAAATTATATCTTTTGAAAGCCTTTGTGTCGTTCAAAATCCCTATAATTATATTTGAATTTGCTAATATAAAAAGTTAGCAAAAATATTACAAGAGTGAGCCTAATATTTAACCAGATATCTATAAATATTATATATGTAGATGTAGTGAATGATATTCATGATCAAAACTAAAACATCAATAATATCAAAATCATGATAAAATATGCGAGAAATTATAAACATATATAGACTTAAAAAATACTAAATTCGAACAAATATATAAAACAAGTGAAATCTATGCAAATATATATAAACATAAAACTTGTATAATTTTGACAATTGTATAAGAATGTAAAATGCACAAAAATGTTCCAAACATATAAGAATTAAATATTGGTGTTGACTTTACTAACAAGGTTTAAACATGAACGTTTGAATTATAATTGTTTCAATATTACTAAAGGCCATATATCACTATTTATGATCTGTGGGGGGCCGATTATATTTTCTTTTCTATAATTAGGGTCAAAGGCCACTTTTGACCCGTAAATGTTATGACATTCAATCTATAAATAATATATTAGAATATATTTAAATATATTTTGTAAATTTTTTATAATAAATCTTTATTAAAATTAAAAACTTTATACTAAAATATACATATACGATTGTTTCCTTAAAGTTGAAAAAATAAAACACCTTTCGTGAAATGAAAATTAATTGACATGCATGTAAGATACAATTAAAAGAAGCAAATAAATATCATATTTATAAGTATTTGAATAAGAAATCTCAAAGATTTTAGAAGTATTAAACAATAAAGGAAGAAATTGGGTTAGATACATTTTCTTTCACTTGAACTTATCAAAGATTTACTTGAAATCACTTAGGTTTCATTTTAAATTTACCTTTTCCTTCTTTCTTTCTCTTCTTCTTTTTCTTTTTTCCTTTTCTCTCTTATCTCAAAAACTCAATTAAAATAAGTTAAAATTAACTAGAGGGCATATTTATAACAAAATACACACATATACTGGTCAGGTACGATTTAAGCGCGAATGATTCTTTAAGCTTGTGTACAAATACTTAATAGTTATGCATCAGGCACCATTGTTTTAAATTAAATACGCATGAGTGCTCCTTATACACACCTTAGGCATGACATTCTATTTAAGACATGTTCATACATGGATTTGGTGCATGTCAAACACTGCTTAAGCCTTATTCATTTCAGTCCGATACTTAATTTTTAAGCTAAATTGACAATTAACCATGATAATTTATTAATTTGTTTAAATTTAGTATCTTTAAAATAAATTTTAGAATTTAAATCTTACATTTATCCTCACATTATAGAATTTTATTCTTGAAACTTATATATTTTAATGGAGAAACAAATAGGAATACCTTTTTTGGATTTCATCTTCTCATTCCTATATGGCTTTCTCGTATGAATGGTTTTTCTACAATATTTTGACCAAATGAATCATTTTAGTGTAGTGCACTTGATTCCATCATCCTAAAATTTGAATCAGTTCTTTACTATACAATATTACTTAATTCTCAATGGTTTATACTCAATAATTATGAAGTATTGAGACATAAAAAATATTATAAATATCTTCTAAATTTAGAGGTAAGACTAATATTATAAATATCTTCAAAAATATCGACGGTCAAATAAACTTACTTCAACATCCATTTCAATTCAAATCTAGAGACTCCATTTAATGGAGATATTTTTAAAAATATATGATCTCCAACTTTGAAACTCAATTTGGCCCTCCTACGTTTTGTATTACTCTTTTGTCTGCTTTGAACAGCTTGAAACTAATCTTGAATCAAGTGGATTTCATTTGAAACCTATTAGGTCACAGTGGTGCCAAAAGTTTCCAATCTCCAATATTTTTCCAATGAATTGGCAACGACATTTTCTTCTATATAGTGTTTCAAAAGTTGTCATATCGATACTTGCCTAATAATTATTGTTGTGGGTAAACTCAGCGATAAATAGTTGTTTCAATTTTTTTTATCTCCAAAACTGATACTTTTAGCGTATATTTTAAAATTTGAATTGTCTTTTTGACTGCTCATCTATTTGTCAATGATATGTTGTGGTGAACTTCAAATTGGTGCTTAACCCCCGATGTAAAATCTCCTAACATTAAGATACAAACCACAAATCTTGATTTGACACAATTGAAGTTGAAATCCCATAAAATTTGACTATTTTGTTTATATATAGTCTTTTTAAATAATTTCTTGAGAATATTACCATAATGTCAATAAAAAGAGCTGATTGGGTCAAGCAATCAATGATAACTAACATTACGTCATGATTCTTTAATATTCTTGGCAAACCCATCACAAATCCATTGTTATGTGCTCCCTTTTCCAACAAAGAGTCGGCATTAGTTGCAAAAGATCCTATGGCTTCTCATATTCAACTTTCACCGGTTAACAAATCATACATCTTCTTATTGAATTTATAATTTCTCCCTTTATATTTCTCTACTAAAAGATTTTTTTAAATCTTGATACATTTTATTTATTCTCGGGTGGATCATGTACTAGGATTGATGAGTTTTATTAAAAATTTCTACATGCAATTCTTTAAAATTAGGTACACATTTGAACTCAAAATCTCAAAATTTTGTCGGCCTAAATTTTCAAATCTACTGTTGATTTTCCTATTTAAATCTTTGCCTCTATCCACAAGAATGGATCATCTATTTGTGTTATCTTGATTCTTCCAACTATCTCTGGTTGTATCTAAAAATATAACATAATCATGCGTATATCCTCGGAATATCTTCTAAGGTCACACTCCTTCATGTTATTAAGCATTTCCATCTCTTTGTTATTCAAATAGGCCATTGAATTTGTCGACTTGTGACTTAAAGCATTCGATATTATGTTGGTCGTTTTTGGTTGAATCTCGTAATCAAAATCCTTCAATAAATTCATTTATCTTGTTTGCCTCATAATCAATTCTTTTCGAGAAAATATATACTTCAAACTTTTGTGGTTTAAGTTTGTCAGATTTTCCCCCCATATAAATAATACTTAAAAATTTATAATAAAAGAATGATCACCACTAACTCTAAATTATAGGTAAGGTAGTTTCTCTCATAAAATTTAGAGCTTCCTTGATCCTAAGCAATTATCGTTTCATATTACATTAACAC
>JAOVVI020008043.1:0-12552 GCA_028571085.2 Nepenthes alata
CACACGGCTCCTCACACAGCTACACGTACAACATGTATACCCATACTCACAGCTGTACGTATCAGCCAGTATAAACTATAGGTACACACTGCTGCCGAACACATACACTGAGCACACACGCACCAGCACAACACCGACAGCCGGTCGGCCAACAGAGCACGAAGCTCTATTTTTGCCAAATTCCGTTTTTATAACAATTTCCACACACATCCGGATTTAATAGCATTTGGAGAGGAAGAGGATGACGGAACAGTTGCAAATTAACAGAAGAATTACTTGCAAGAATGAGAGAGGAGCTTTACTTGCAGAACGAAGATTGTTACTTGCAAGAATGAGAGACGTTTTACTTGCAAACGAGAGAGGAGTTTTTACTTGCAGAACATGGAATAATACTTGCCAGCCACACACACAACACTGTATTCACACACACAGCCAGCACACCTCCCTGGCAGTGTACACACGCACTACCAGTTCAGCTAGCCACGAAAATAGAGCAAGAGGCTCTGCTCTCTCATCCATTAACCAAATCAGTTTTCATAACTTACACGTATCTTATAATTTCGAATGTGGAATAAAGATTTGCAAGAGGAATAGGAAAGTTACTTGCAAGAGTGACATTTTACTTGCCTGTTGAATAGAATGATTAGGGTTAATGGCGGCGAGGGATAACGGCGACGACGATGTAAACTGACGACGACAACGGCAACGGCAACGGCAACGGCAAGGGTTTAACGATGACGGCGGCGGCTCCGACGGCAGCAATCGGCAAGGGTTTGCGATGGTGGCTTTGGCACCGATTGACGACGGCGACACTTCCCCGACTCAAGCTTGCAATGGCAACTTCGATCCACTGCTACCTACAACGCTCAGCACTTCCCGCACACCTCAATTTATACACCACAGCATTGTCGCCCGATTAATTGAACGGAAAGATGAAGCGGTAGAAATCGAAGAAGAAATTAAGAAGGAGATGGAGATGCGAAACGTAAGGGAGAGAGAGAGAGACGGAAGAGAAAGAGAGGCTGAGAGACGCAGAGAGGGAGATGAATCGAGAAGAAAGGGGGTATAATGGTGGAAATTAATTACATTAATTTTAATATTATAATTATTTAAACGTTTATATTATTTATTATTGTTTACGTTTTATTATTTTATTAATATCATTTATTACTAATTATTATTATTATTAAACCGTTATACGTTTATTATTATTATTATTAATTATTACATTTTCATATTATTATGATTATTATATTTATTTATTTAACATAATTAATTACCTATTATTAATAATTAATTATTTAATACCATAAATATTAACAATATTTATTAATACCAAAAAATATATTATTATTTATTATTAAATTAATTTAATAATTCGAGTCGAAATACCGGGGTATTATATTACTGATTTTCGGTTTGGATATGGTCCATCACATAATGCTTATGCCACCATATCCCTTGTGGCCCAGAGATAGTCCTCGGTCTACCACAGTAATATCCTAAAGTATGTTAGGGAACACTATCTACTGAAATGTAAATCATTGGTTCAATTTCGTGATTACTTATTCTTAAGGTCTTGTTTAATGAGCTGGCTATATGTCATAACGTTGGTGCTAAAATTTCTTTTAAAAATCCTACCCGTTCAACCCAAAGAAAATTAAGTGTCACTTAACAGGCCAAATGTAGATTTTGGCATTAGTAATTAGTGTATAACTTTGAATCGGATAAGAATAATATTAAAAATTTTAATGGATCGATATAAAATTATGTGTTGATTCTGAAAATGTAATGGGAATAATTTTATATGGTAAATCGACCACTGGACCAGTGCCAAAATTTGATGCTGTATATAAACCAGTTGTAGCACTAGTTTAGCATTTCTGCTAAATCTTTGTGAATCAGCTGGGAATATGAAGATGAACCGATCATATATGGTATGTTAAGACAGTAAGCCGACTAAATATAAGTGAACCGAATGACCATTATGTGAACCTGCTGTAGAAAATTATAGAAAATCGATTTCAGCAAACCGGCTTAGAATTTAGTTCATGAATGAAGGAAATGAATTAATTCAAGCATACTCTATAAAATGATGTACCGGCCAACCAATTTTATATAAAATGGTGAATCGATTAAGGAATGAACCGATCTCTAATCCGGTAGAATCCCTTGAAGAGGCCGAACCAGTTCATAAACCGGTCACATGACCAAACCGGTTGAGGAATTTGAAGTGTGACCGAACTGATTGACGAACCGATAAATTTATAGGATTGATTAACTGATAACCGATTCATATATTGCACAAAAAATTATTCCATCACACATATACAAAATTATATGACTTTATTTTTATGTTATGCATTATTATGGTTTTATTATTTATATATATGTTAAGTTTATGTGTGTAAAAATAATACAATCATTTGATCATTATTGAACGGTTATTATTAAGAAAATTAAATCTGTCAGTGCCAAATAATTATGTAGTACTTATTTATTATTAAAAAATTTAATTATTTTTTAACTTTTTTTTCCAACCCATATATATTAGAGAAAAATATCATTATTACTATGTTTCACGTAGTCTATTCTTCTTTAAAAAAGTAGGAAGATTATCAGAGATAAAAGCAAACAAAAATTAAATATTTTACGTTGAAATATAATCATATTTTGGGAGGTTTCTCTAGTTTTTAAGCGAAGGTTTTCAGCTCAATACATGCACAAAATTCCGTTAAAGCTTGAAAGGGTCCACCTATAAAAAAAAGAGTTTATGTGATCTGTCTCAATGTTTAATGACATCGTCAGAGTTACGGTTACTAATGAGGACAATCAATGTGCTGCTAATTGCAAGTTAGCTTAGATTAATTTTGTATGGAGATTAAATATGTTAAATTCGTGAGAGTATTGAAATAATATTTTAATAATTTTTTATCTATAGTCAATAATTATTTTTAATTTTATAAAATAATAATTAGGATTAATGTGATAATAATATATGTAAATATAATTAATAATATGATGATTAGTTAAATTATTTAATTAATATTAATAATTTAAAAATGCAATAAGCCAGATGCTTTCACCTTTTCCCCAAATCAAATTTATCTCCCTAGACATGCTCCGCTGACTACTTAATCTTCTATCTCCCTCTTTCACTTCGTAAGGTACGAATTTAAAATTTCTTTTAATAATAATTAAATTAAGTTAAATTAAATTGATATATTTTCTAGGTCAATTGATAGTTTTGGGTCAAATTAGATTTTAAATAAAAAATAGTTAGATTGAGTAACGCCTGATTAACGCTTAATCTATATTGATACGTGTTTTGGATAGTAAAAACACGTCTAAGGAACATCTCGGAGGTGATCATACACATTGTAAGGCATATTGGTCACACCCGATATACACCAATAGTGCACTTATATATTTGGGATAAAATGTTAGCACCTGATTGTACAAATCAATGCGGTATGGATTGTATTTTGTCGTCTAATTTGCACATAATTAGCACACATATGTCAATGTTTTTATAAATAGGCCCTTTGACTGATATTAAGTTATTTTTAGCTGATTCTTGAAAGAATAGAGAGAAAGAAAAGAGATAGAGAAAAAGAAAGGACAAATCTGATAAAAATAAAAAATATCTTATTAAAAACCAAGTAAAAATAAGTGTATTAAACCTTTTTTCTTTATTGATGTTCCTTTATGATTTTTGTAAGTATTTATTATTTTAAATAATCATTTGTATGTTATTTTCGTAACTAAAATACTTATACTTAACATATATCTAATTTTGCACTCATTTTATGAATCATTTATGAAATATATGTTTTAAATGAATTTATGGAACAATGCTCACTCAAGTCTTAAATTTGTGTTTAATACTCTTACATATTTTCAAATCTTAAATATATACACTTTTATATGCCTTAAATTTGTATATAACTGTTCATATATGTTATATATTTTTAAAAAATTGATAAAATTATTCTAATTATATTGATTTCTTGCAACAATAGCCATGTATGTTTACAAATTACATAGTCTGGTTCTTGTATATTTCTAAAATATATGTTAAAATTCTTACATACCCATGATTTTACTGCATTTTATGTATGTGAAGAATTATAAAGAAAAACTCTATAAAGGTATTAATAAAGAAAAATATTTTTTTCCTGCATAAGAAAAATTTAAAAATATTTATATTTGAGCAAAGTTTTCAATATAACTAAATATGAATCATTATAGAAAATTAATAAAATATATCTAAATATATTTTAATATATTATTGATAAATCAAAGGTTGCACATATTTTTTGCAAGTTAGAAAAGCATAATTTAGCCCCGCATTGTAATGCCCAGTTGTAATTATAAATTTTGATATTATTAATTAATTTTGAGTCAATTTAAAAATAATTATATAATAAAATTTTGTCAAAACAATTAAATTTTAGGATCTAGTCTTGGCACCTCCTGGACGCCTGATCCATATCCATGTGCATTTAGAAAGTCCTTGCCACATGAATCCATATTCATGTGCACGCCTAAGGAGTGTCTCTAAAGTGTTTACATGTGTTTTGGTAGATTGTGTAGTTCCTAGCATGTACCTAATTGGCATTCATGTACCGATTTATTTATTAAAATAGTGTAGGCACTATTTTTGAGCAGTTTCATAGAAAAATAAAATGAGAGAGGAAGAGAAAAAGAAAGAAGAGAGAGAAAGATAAGGAAGTGGAGTTTGAAGCGTCATTTTATCAGATTAGTTAGATTATATGATAAAGAAAAATATTTCTAAATTCGATCTTTAATATATACAAAAATTTCTTGATTTTATCAATATTTCTTATTTTAAGATTTATACAGGTGACCCCTTTACCTCCTTAATTTGAGTATTATTGCATGGATGCGATTTTACTGAAGATCAGAGGTATTTGCTCTTATTTTAGAGAATATTTGAAAAATTTGTTCATTTTATACACAATAAGTGAGTATCTGAAGTATTATATTCATATTTAAAAATATTTACAAAAAATGTCATAAATTTATACATTTAAACCATACATATTGCAGTCCATGTATATATTTTAGGTCAAATTCTATTTTATTATTTATTTTGATAATTGAACTTTTTTATATGATAGAAACTTTTATATTTATACTTTTCAAAGTTAAACATTTTGTACTTTTTTAACAGAGAGAAAAAGTTTTCAATATTTATTATACAATTACTCGATTTGATATTTTATATTGAACCATTATAACAAATTGAGTAGAATAATATATTCAAATATCTTAATATATTTAAACAGACTTAATACTTATACCTATCATTTATTTGTGGTAAAAAAATTATATTTGACCATATTTATAGAGAGTAATATATAGACAGCTCATTGACATCTCTAAATAGTAGTGATTTTATTTGAGGTTATTAGAAGTATGTATAATCCCTCCTTAACGCTAGTTTTTTTATCGTGATTTTCATATATTAGCATGCTTTAGATTTACAAAATTTTACCTACATCTGATTTACTATTTAAGTTCATTTGATCTTTGAGAATTACAGGATTTGATAGATATTTAGATTTATCCGATTTTCATGCTTGGAACTTCGAACCTTGGAACTTCTGGATTTGTAACATTTATTCGAGACTTTAGACTATTTCATATAATTTGACTATTTAGTATTAGTATATAGATTATGTATTTTTCGTACGAAGATATATTTGGATATTTGTTAATTTGACATTTGGCACATTTGGATATAAAGATGTTTAGACTTTAAAATATATTGGATTTTTGCAAACATTATTGTTTTTGCTCTTTCATTCTAATTTATGAACCATATTTTTTATTATATATTGATATTTGTTAAACTTTAGGTTCATGACTTGCCATGTTTCTAACCCTTTTGAATTAGATAGCTCGAAGACTTGCAGGGAATTTGAGCAAAGACAATCAGAAGATTTTATTTATATTTTAATATATTTAGATTTTTATTGGGATTTGTATTTCAAATATTTATGAAACAATATGTATATTATTGATAGTATATTGTACTATTTCAAAGGTTTATTTCAAGTTGATGTGATATCTGGATTGTTGTATTATATAATTCATGCAAACTTAATGTTGTGATTACACGATGTTGCAAGGTCATTTTCCTTAAGTTTGTGTAGTAGGTTATTTTTAGTATTTCAGATATTGGACAAATAGTTCAAATTTGTCCCATCTCCGTTGTCATGTGTCATGATTATTATTAGATGTTTGATTTTTATAAGATCCAACCCGATATTGGATATTCAAGTCAATAATCGTTTTACTCTTAAGTGAAAGATAGGAGGAAATGAATGCATGAATGCAAGTGGATGGGAATTGAGTGTTTGTTGGAGGACTGTATTCTCTTGGATGCGCTCGGATGATAGAGTGGTTTTGAAAGTGTTGCACTCGTAAAGGAGAGTGGCTTTAGAAGTAATGCACTCATATAAAAGAGTAGCTTTGGAAGTGTATTGTCTTGTTTGCTTGTTTGAACATTCGTCTGTCTGAATCCTCATTCAAAATCTCTCCTCCTTTTATAGTGGTGATACCATATTTATAGTGATGGATGCTGTTTAGGCCGGCTAACCATTGATTTAATACATGGGCGTTACGCCTCAATAGTTATAAGAGGCATTAACATTTATAGCTGAGTAACAGTTGTTTGTCTTTGCAGTGTATTGACACACAAGGATGCTTCATAAATATCTATCTGTGCACACATTCATCCAAATTCAATATATTCGGTTGTTTGTCTCAGCAATTCAATGCGTCCATTCACTTGATTGAAAGTCGTGAAGCTAATTCCCAATCAAAATAAGTTTCAAAAATTTGCCTTGGATAATCTCAGAAGACAGTTATTCGCCACTCCTACTTAAGCCAGGGAAGCTATTCATTGCACGTTCAAGTCCTTCAATGTCTCTAATTTGAATTCCAATCTTATTAACTCCCACACTCTAGATGTTGAGTATGAAATCAACAAATTCAAATAACCAAATTTACACAAATATGATAAATGCATTCTAGGGAAAGAATCCTGTTGCCAACAGAATAATTAATACAACCCAGAGCTCACATATGGATTGCCCACAAGTTAATTGCCATTTAAGAGCTTTAGGGCATGATTGGCACATATTTGAAACAATGTCTAGAAAATAACAACAAATTGGATTTCCCATAAAGCTTCCTACACTATTGATTGAAATTCTCTACAAGTTGCTATTGGTTTTTTAAGCAAGTTTTAATTCGAAAATTAAAAAGAAAACCCAAAAATGCTTCTGGGAGAAAACACACATAATAACTTGTAACATGCTGAAGTATTTTTATCCAATTAAATTGAGATTATTTATTATTTTCAGTCATTTTTGAAAAATTTGAGCGCAAGAAAAAAATTAATTAAATGTTATAAAATTTTAGAGAATAACTGGATCTGATAGGCCGACGTTCGAAGTGCACCGTTCGGTCGCCAGAATATCGTGATTTAAAGAAAATGGATATGCATATATATATATATATATATATCTATGTGTGTGTGTGTGTATATATATATATAACGTAGTAGTAGTAGTAATAATAATAATAATAATAATAATAATAATAATAATAATAATAATAATAATAATAATAATAATAATCGAGATGAGACTAGATAAGCATAGGAGAATGAGTTTTGGAAATGAAGAGAGTGGAAAATTGGCTGCTGTGTTATTGATTTGCAACACAGTAGCCGGACGCCTGCCGCGCTCGGGCGATGGCCCGGCAATGACCCTGCGCTCGCCGCGCGCCTGCCGTGCACTTGAGCGCAAGCGCGATTCTCAGCCACTGACCTGCTTTCGTTTCGTTTTAAAAAAGGGGAAGGGGGTATTTTTGGCAGCTACGAACGCAAAGCAGCAAAGAAGGGAGAGGAGAAAAGGGAAGAGCAAGGGAGACTTTAGCCATTCCACTCCGATCTAAGTTAGGAAAACGGTAAATCAGGTGAAGGCAAGTATACCTCCAACCTAGTTCCTCATTTTTACAGCATTTTGATATCTCTATCCTGATGTTTATACCCTAAAACCCTCGTTCCTCATGTCTTGCATGGATAATGTATATTTTCTACAAGTTTATGGTTAAACCTTGTGATTATACATGATTATTATGAGTTCTGGCTTTGATTTCATGTTTAACTTAGGTTTTGGCGTTCGATTTTGGTCCGGACAGATTTGTCTCAACCTTAATTCGAAAAATTGGGAATTTTTTGTTAAATTTTAAGATTTTGTATATGTATTATGATATATGGCTTCGATTTCATGCATATTCATATATTTGGTATCCGTTTCAAGTCCGAAAGTTTTAGTGAAACCCTAAGTATGAAATTGAAGGGATTTTAACTATTTTTATCCAAAATTTCTATTAAATAAATGTTAATCTATACTGAAATAAAGCTCATTGTGTAATTTGTTTCTGAAAATTTTACACGGGTTTATACTAATAAATTAGTGTGGACTTATGAAGCAAAACTAAAGGGTTTTATACCATTACTGTGTATTCTGGAATAAATCTGAAGGATTTTAAACTGTTTCTGTATATTCTAAAGGGAGTCTGAAAGGTTTTAGAATGTTACTGTATATTCTAAAATTGACTGAAGAGTTATTGTGAGACTTTGACTAATTTCTGAAATTGAAAAGGATTTTCAATTATGAAATAAAAAGGAAAAATATTTCTGACACTATTATTTAGGACCCGTGACTGATACGCAGTCAGGTTAGGTTCTCTGATATACCTTAGAATGTTATGGTGGTAATCGAGGATAATTCTATCTGTGGAGTTATATATGGTCCGCCCTTCCTCAGGGCGTTAACCTAGAGGGTAGTTTACTGTTACCGGGCGGTGTACTGTACTAAATCCCGCGAGCAGGGATGTCCCACGAGACGGGACGACTATTTCTGGCCTTATATTGTGTGGAGTGAACACAATTTATCCTCGATTATTCATCCCCTCCGCTAGTAGGGTCTACTGGTAGGGTCCTTTACTGATAGAAAAGGATTTTCTATAACTCACTAATTTGATATTGAATTCTGATTTCTGGCTTCTATTTCCTGATTTCTGATTTATGAAGTTTAATTTGTTATATTGAGCTTGTCTGCTTTAATGTATTGTTCTGCCACCATCACGAGTAAGTACTTTCTTGCTACTGTTTATCTGCATATATATCTTACACAGAAGCATATTTTACTGTCTTTTTATTTTTGAAGCTTTATTGTTTCTATTTTCTGACATTTCTGTATACTTCTGCATTATATTTTTGCTATAGTTTCGGTAAACCAGTCCTTTATAGCATTTATATTTTCACGTACAACTGTATCCATTTTACAGTGTTTTGTTCAGCATAAAAGTTTAAATGCATGTCTGCATGTACCTTATTAGGTATCGACTCATTATTTTACTATTTTTTTTCCTCTAGATGAGACTGTAGAGCTGGTACCTATGAGAAAGAGTGACTTAGAGCTTAATCTAAAAACTTCTAAGGATCTGAAGTATTTTGGAGTCACTAAAGAGAAACAGTTGGATGTAAAGACCTGACTTGATATATGATTTTGTATATGGATTTTATGCTTATGGATATTTATGTATATATGAAATTTGTATAGAAATTATATGATGCATGTGATGAACAAGAAACTATACTTCTATAGGTTAATAGTTCTGCGTCTGCTATATATTTTCTGGATATTTTGTAAAGGTCCTAAATGGCATCTCACTTATGAACTGTTAATATAGTAGATGGATTATTGGATTAATGCCATGGATGACATCTGTGGTCCCGAGAACGCGTGTTGTAAGAAACCTTATGGTATAAATAGATAGTTGTATGCATATACTTGTTTGCTATACATGTTTTGTACATGTTTATCTTTCTGTTTAGCTCGATTTTAGAGAAAACTTTACCCATTTTTTCTCAAAACCTGAGTGAGACTTGGCTTCTGTTTCTGTTATGAAATGATGAAATTAATTGAGAAAAAAAACCCATTTCATCACATAACTTATTTCCAAAAATTACTTTTCAATATTTGTAAAAACCAGGCCTTTATTATGCTTCTACTGATAAAATTTGACAATTCGAAAAAAAGTTAAAAGTCTAATATGACTTATTATTATTACACATGAACTATTAATATAGTAGATGGATTATTGGATTAATGTCATGGATGGCATCTGTGGTCCTGTGAACGCATGTTGTAAGAAAACTTATGGTATAAATAGATAGTTGTATGCATGTACTTGTTTGCTATACAGGTTTTGTACATGTTTATCTTTCTGTTTAGCTCGATTTTAGGAAAAACTCTACCCATTTTTTTCTCAAAACCTGAGTGAGACTTGGCTTCTGTTTCTGTTATGAAATGACGAAATTAATTGAGAAAAAAAAACCATTTCATCACATAACTTATTTCCAAAAATCACTTTTCAATATTTCTAAAGACCATGCCTTTATTATGCTTCTACTGATGAAATTTGACAATTCAAAAAAAAGTTATAAAGTCTAATATGACTTATTATTATTACACATATTACATATGAAAAAATTAAAAATTATAGATCATTTCAGTAGTTCTATTACATAGTCCAACCCGATAACAACTTCAAAACAGTTCGCACACTAAACAAGATAATCGAATTCTCTCCAACGAAATGGATGATTTCTTACTTGTCAATCTACGTATTATCCGAAAATAAGCTACCCGAATAAAAAGAAATGTGGAATTCAAAGTAAAAAAAATCCTCAGCTTGAAAATGTTGTTGATAATCCGTAAAAATAAAATTTTGAAATCCCAATACTGTTGATGAGTACATAAAGAGAAAAAGTGAAAAAAAGAAAACACAATGATCAGAGAACCACAAAAACAACACATAAACAAAACAAAGTTGCCGGTTCTTTAAATCATGAAAAAGGTAAAGCATAAATAAAGCATGAGATGGAGTAAGAAGATGGAACACCTACCAGTTGGAGAAATAATCACGGTTCGTAGTCGTCAAGTTTAATTTTGAGGTATTGGAAGCTGTCCTCTGGTGTTAAGGGCTCCTTATCATCGGCCATGATGGAACTCACCATGAGCAAAGAAGGGAAAATAGAGAGAGAGAATCAAAATTAATTCGAAAAATTTTTCTCGATTCAGCCTATTACAGCAATCGAGTTGTGTGTTGATGAATAATGGAAGCACAGGGTCAGATGAGATCATATAGGGCCAAAAGCCATGGCAATTTGGCGTAGTGTTTTGGATTGAGAAGAAAAGAAAACTATACGCCGTAGGATAAATAAACGAGACATACTATTTATATTTTTAATTATATGATTAATTATATTAATATTATTTAAAAAATATGTGATTCTAAATTTATTTTAATTTTTGCTATTTTTATTTTTTTTCATTTTGATGCATACCTGGATCCGATTTTGAGTAGATTCAGATTCGCTTGGTTGATTTGATCCGGTTCCGTTTGCTGAGTTTGAATCCTGCACACCACTACAGAAAACGAGAGGTCAGGTGTCGGCGCGAGGTTGTCCCACCGAAAATACTCCGACTCTCAAGTTAGTAAAAAGCCTTCGAATTGATGATGGTGAATTGATAAGTAAGAGAGAGAGAGAGAGAGAGGGAATATATTTTTCGGGAGTGTTGGCCTGTAGAAACAGAGATGACCTTGTGGCCCATTGAGAGTATGAGTTCCGGCTCGCTGTTCACAGAAAGCGAGTGGAAGCTGCATCCCGAAAGCGTGGAAGCTTTGGAGGACGGTTCTCCGAGAGCTGGAAGAGACTTCTGCAATCTGGAGGCTTAGAGTGGGATTGGAGTGTTAACGCTTTTCTGAGAGAGAGTGTGTGAGTTTCTTGCTCAAGCACCGTAAGCGTTTGTCACTTAGGCTATATCAGGAAGTCCCCTCTTTGTCTAAGAAAGCGTGTTCTCTTAAAGTATGTTCTGAAAACGTCTGTTCTCTTGGAAGTGAGTTTTTTTTAGAGCGTCCTCTTCAAAGTGGAGACTCTGAGCTTATATAGATGGTGGGAAAGCCACCTTCCTTGGACAGGGTGGCGTGATCTTTGCCTGGCGATGGCGGCCTTCTCTGAGTTGGTGGGCGTGACTGGCGTAATTTGATGGATCATTTTTCTTCTGAATAGTGCAACGGATACCCAAATTATCTGCTTTCCTTTCCTGCTCTTGTGACCATTTAGACTTCATCGTTGGCGCTGAACCCGTTGCTGCCTTTTTGGAGAAGATCTGCTTTTAGGAAAGCGTGTAACCATGGAAAGGATCGTTGCTTTTCGTGTACGAGATCACCTGTCAAATTGGGCCTGACCCGTATTAAGTTTACTGTCTTTTACGGCCTGCTGCTACAGTACCTCCAGCTAACAGAAGTGTTGACCGGCTTGAAAGAGCGCTATTGGCCGTTTGTTGTTCAACGGGCGGTCAATGCAAGCGCCGTTTGTTGTTCAACGGTCGGTCAACGCTTAACGCGTTGACCGTCTAACGTGTGTTAAACATTTCT
>JAOVVI020008044.1:0-14452 GCA_028571085.2 Nepenthes alata
TTAAATGGAACCAACTTTGACACTTGGCAGAGCAAGATGTTAGACTTGCTCTTTGTGAAGTCCATGTACAATCTGATTTTTTTCACACAAAATCTGGCGGCAAAAACGGACGGGGAGTGGGCGTTGGAGCACAAGCAAGTGTGTGATTACATTCGGCAGTTCGTGGACGACGTGTACAACCACGTTCGCGGAGAGACGAATGCCAACGAGCTTTGGGAGAAACTGTAAAAGCTCTATGCCTCCAAGACCGGTAATAATAAAATCTTTCACTTGATGAGGTTAATGCAGATTTGGTATAAGGATGACGCATCTGTCGCTGACCACCTGAACAAATTTTAGGGCTGTGTGGACCGGCTGAATGCCATGGGGATCAAGTTTGAGGATGAGGTGCTCAGACTCTGGCTCCTAGCAACCCTCCCGGACTCATGGGAGGTGATGAGGATCACCATTGCCAACACAGCTCCAAACGGTGTGGTGACTTTGGAGATGGCCAAAGGAGCTGTGCTGAACGAGGAAGTGAGACGGTGGTCTCAGGGTACGTCCACCTCTCAGCACTCCGAGATCCTCATCATCGAATCTAGGGGAAGGAACCGAGGACGTGACCCAAAGTCTAAAGATAAAGGGTGGAGTAAGTCACATTCTCGGTACCAGAACATGGAGTGCTATCATTGTGGCAAGAATGGCCACATCAAGAGATTTTATTATAAGTGAAAGCGTGAAAATGCTAGAAAGGAGAGGGGCAAAAAGAGACGTGGCGAGGAAGAGTCTTCGATTTCTGTTGTCACGAGAGGTGACCTCCTTTTGGCCTGCGAGTCTGAAGACTCTGTGAGCGTGGCCGAGTAGGCCTCTGACTCGGTGGTCGATTCTGGCGCATCCATACACGTCACCTCCAGGAGAGAGCTGTTCTCTACTTACACTCCGAGTGCCCCAGTAGTGTTGAAGATGGGCAACATGGAGACGTCCGAGATCATTGGACGCAGTGATGTCTCCTTGCTGACGAACAATAGAGCCGGACTAATTTTGAGGGACGTCCGACATGTCCCCGATATTTGTATGAATATCATTTCAGTAGGACGGCTTGATGATGAAGGTTACTGCATCGTCTTTTGTGATGACAGTTTCAAGCTGACAAAGGGTTCCATAATGGTTGCCCGATGAGTAAAGGCCTCAGGCCTTTAGGCGTTGAAAGCCAAGGCCGAGGTGGCAGAGGTGAATGCCACAAGATGTGTGGAGTCCTCGGGCCTGTGGCATAAATGGCTCAGACACATGAGTGAGAGGGATATGAGTTCTCTGGCCAAGAAGGGTTTCATCCCAATGATGGATGAAGAAAGGCCGAGGACTTGCCCTCACTGCATAGCGGGGAAGCAACGGAGAGTCTCCTTTCAGGGAGACAGATCTTCCAGGAGGTCCGAGGTCCTAGAGCTCGTCCACACAGATGTATGTGGTCTCCTCCCAGAAAGGTCTTTTGGAGGAGCCCAATATTTTATCTCCGTCATTGACGATTGCTCGAGAAAACTGTGTGTATTCCAACTAAAGACCAAGGATCAGGTTGCGGGAATCTTTGAGCAGTTCCATGCCCTCGTTGAGTGTGAGACCGGAAGAAGGTTGAAGGCCGTCCGGAGTGACAACGGTGGAGAGTACATTGGGACTTTTGATACCTATTGCAGAGCTTACGGCATCAAACATTAAAGGACTCCACCAAAAACGCTACAGGTTAATGGCGTGGTCGAGAGGATGAATTGTACCTTGATGGAAAGGGTCAGGTGCTTGTTATCTGAGACCAGGCTTCCTGGATCTTTTTGGGCCGAGACTTTGAAGGCATCCACCAACGTGATCAACCTGCCGCCTAACAAGCCTCTGGACGGGGACGTCCTAGAAAAGATCTGGACCAGAAAGGAACAAGCTTACACCATTTTTGGACATTTGGCTACAACACCTTTGTTCATGTTTCGAGAGATGAGAGGAGAATGCTAGAGTAAAAGACAAAGTAATGTGTCTTTCTGGGCTATGACGAGGATAAACTTGGGTATAGGTTCCATGGCCCAAAGGAAAGGAAGCTGGTCTGGTCAGAAGACGTGGTCTTTGTTGAAGAAGAGACCATCGTGGACATTGGGAAAGAGAAGAAGTCTCAACCCAATACTTCCCGGACGGACAGAGTTAATGTGGATGCTGTTCGTCAAGTGCCTCTTGAGTCCGATGTTGATGGACCAAGAGTGGCTGGCAACCATGATGAGGCGGTTCCAGCGCCTCAGGAAGAACAGGTTGAAGATCTGGCTCCTCAACAGGCTGAGATGGCCCCTGTGAGACGGTCGTCCAGGGAGAGACGTCCGTCCGTCCACCTTCCTGCTAGTGAGTACGTTCTCCTCACTGATGTTGGAGAACCTGAAGATTTTGGCGAGGCCATGTGTAGCGCTCAAAAGGATAAATGGTTTGAGGCCATGAAGGAAAAATGACCTCTCTTCATGAGAATCATACCTTTGAGCTGGCTAAGCTACCCAAGGGGAAGAAGGCCCTAAAGAGCAAATGGGTCTTCCGGCTGAAGACGACCGAGGACGCGTGCAAGACAAGACACAAGGTACGGCTTGTGGTGAAGCGCTTTAGTTAACGCAATAGTGTTGACTTTGATGAAATTTTTACACCCGTTGTGAAGATGTCCTCGGTCCGTATGTTGCTCGAACTGGCAGCGGCTTTGGATCTGGAGATTGAGCAACTGGACATCCGAACAGTATTTCTCCATGGAGATATTGAGGAAGAGATCTACTTGGAGCAACCAGATAGTTTTGAAGTCAAGGGGAAGGAAGAACTGGCTTGTCGTTTGAAGAAGAGCTTGTACGGGTTGAAGCAAGCTCCGAGACAGTGGTACCGAAAGTTTGAGTCTGTCATGGTCGGACGAGGATACCATAAGACTACTTTCGACTATTGTGTCTTTGTCCAGAGATTTTTGAAAAATGACTTCATCATCCTCCTCCTTTATGTAGACGACATGCTGGTTGTCCGATAAAATAGTGTTTGAATCAAGGAGCTAAAAGAGCAACTGGGGCAGTCTTTTGTCATGAAAGACCTCGGACCGATGAAGCAGATTCTGGGAATTAGAATATTTCACGACCAAGGGAACAAGAAGCTCTAGCTGTCCCAGGAAGGCTATGTTGAAAAGGTGCTTCAGCGATTCAACATGAAAAGCTCCAAGCCTGTCAGTACCCCTATGGCCAACCATTTTAGGCTGAGCAAGCAGCAGTGTCCGTCCTCGGATACTGAGAAGGTGCGCATGAGTAAGATACCTTACTCCTTGGCCGTTGGTAGTCTGATATACGTGGCCGTGTGTACGCGGCCAGACATTACTCATGCGGTTGGTCTTGTGAGCCGATTTCTCTCAAACCCAGGGATGGAGCATTGGTCCACGGTAAAGTGAATTTTCAAATATATCCGTGGGACTTCCAAGATGGATTTACAGTTTGGAGGAGAGGAGCTTCAGCTAGTTGGGTACACGGACGCCGATATGGCCGGGGATGTTGATTCTCGGAAATCAACGTTCGAATACTTGGTAAAATTTACGGGAGGGGAGGTCTCCTTGCAGTCAAAGTTGCAGAAGTACGTCACTCTCTCGACTACGGAGGGAGAGTTCATTGTCGTGACCGAGGCCTGTAAAGAAATACTTTGGATGAAAAGGTTCATCCAAGAATTGGGTTTAAGGTAAGAGACGTACGAGGTCCTATGTGATAGCCAAAGTGCCATTTACTTGTGTAAAAACTCATCATTCCATTCCAGGTCGAAGCACATTGACGTGCAATATCGTTGGGTGAGAGATGTTTTTGATGATGGACAGCTATCAATTGGAAAGATTCGGACAGAAGACAATGGCTCGAACATGTTGACTAAAGTTTCACCAAAGGGAAAGCCGGAAGCTTATTGTGACATTGTCGGTCTAACTAACTTCACTCCCACTCGGTCGTGAGGGAAAGTTTATTCGGGTCACTCCCTTCGTGGTATGTTTGTCCGCGGACTCACAAGAGGAAAAGGACGCAGACTTTTGAGTGGTCTGAGAAGCCTGTCAAGACGGATAAGGACTCGTTGAAGGCGTCATGTCCAAGATGTAGCTGAGGACATGGACGATAACTATGGAAGCCTAGGCGTTGACTCTCTCTCTCAGTAGGACTGCTGTAGCCGCATTTTATTGATGGACAGTTGACCCACTCTGATTGGAGGTTGAGGCGGCTATAACTTTCTAGGGTGTCAGGCCTGCCACTCTGGCACGCCGGGCGTGCGCCTGCCATGGCAGGCCTAGGAGGCGTTGTCCTACCACCTTACGGCTAGTAGGGTAGCTGGCCGACCACTAGGCCCATTGTGTATATAAAGGCTTGTGCCCTTACTTGTCTTGTAGGTGGGTTGGTTGTCGCGTGCAAGAGTCTTGGAGTGAGCCTTGAGAGAGTTGTGGGCAAGCCTTGTTGTAAAGATGGAGAGAGATTGAGTGATATACACTTGTGATTATTTTTCCTTTGTTTGGGTTTTGTGTAGCTAACATTCTTGTAAACAATTAATTATTTATAGTATATTCTTTGGTGGTTTTTCCCTTAGTTAAGAAGAGTCTTTTCACGTTAAAATTTCGTGTGTTTTTCTCTCATTTTTTCTATCTCTACTTTTGGCCGTCCGTCTGAGAGCTCTACTCTGTTGCTGTCCCAGTGAGACGTCCGACCGGTCACCGTGTCTTCCGTTTTACGCCAACAATGTTCTTTTACCTACCCCCATTAGGAATGGATGGTGGACAAGAACATAGCCCTAGTTACTACCCAGTTGGCGCTCCCGCATTCTAGGAGTTGTTTAGCTAGCCTACATAGTGATATTCCCCTCGTGATGGTCCCTAGACAGTCACTATCCGCTAGACAGTCATCTCCTCCTTTTAACTCAAATTGTCCATCGGGCCCTTCTTCTATATCCTAGGATATAGGGGAGTTGAGGTTTTAGTCCACCTCCTGCTTGCTATACGAGGAGTTTTCAGAGACGGATATGGTGATCAGGTATTAGATGCTAGCTAAAGATTCATTTGTGCCGCCTTTCTTTCTTCTTTTTCTCGAAACCTTTAGCTAAATGATGTATCTTTATTGAGATATAACTTGTACAAATTTTTGAATAAAATTATCAGTTTGTTTTGTCCATGTGCATGGATTTGAAGGTAAATTTACTCTTTTTTCGCTTGACTTATGCATGTTTCCTTGAATATCAATAAGTAAATCTGGTTGATACATCTCCAAATCTCAACCGTATATTTAGCTAGTAAGCAGATGGATATTGATTACTAATATCTGACTTTTGAAGATTTTAATTACTTGCCTTCTGATAAACTAGAACCCTTTTCAAAATATGGTTTGGTATCTGTAAATTTGAGTCAAATAAAAATTTTTACCCCATTTAGGATTTTCATATGAATCAAATTTTAGCGATGAGGGTGTCCCCTGTTTGCCATCCAGGGCTAGTAAGACTCCCATTGTCTCCATTAGGATTAGATAGCTAGTTAGATGGAAACTGGATGATGTCAGTATCATGAATGCTCCTGAGCTTAAATTGGTTGGCTACCAACACTTTTCATGCGGCTTTTTCTTACAGAAGGCTTCCCCTCTCTTTACCTGACATGCCGTTGGCTCCCACTTTGTTTGTTTGCACCGTTTCACAACTAAATGTCTTGTTCAGAGAAATGAAGGGCCATCACATCTAAACACATCATCTGGCAGCGTGGTTTTTTGATAGTCACGTCATTCAGATTCATTGTTTCTTCTAAAATGCGTTGTTTCTAGAGAGTTAAAGTGATGTTTCAACTTTTGGTCCGGTGTCCATCTCCTCGTTCATTTAAACTAAATGTTTTGAAGTGGACCATCATTATGAAATCAATAAAATATATCATATTTTGTTATTAGCCTATAAATTTTTTAAAACTCTTAAACCTATCCCAAGACAGGCTTGTTGTTCGAACGAGACAGACTTATTATTCAGACTTTCTCTCAAATGATACTCAAACATCAATCTCTACATTTATAATCCCAAATCTAACTCTCACTAAATTAAACATGCAAAGCCTTCAGCCTACCCAAAACGCATCCCACGAAATATATTCATCCATCTCAAAGCATGCCTTGGCATTCAAATGCAGTATCGCATGCTAATTAAATGCACAGTCAATTAATCCATGGATCCATCAATCTATGCAAGACATGCCATAAAAAGTACTTTAACAGTCTACACACTGAAATTTTATATAAGCCGATCTACAACATATCACAAACATATTGAATAATAGATCTATGAGAATGAAAGCATGAAATTGGTAGATTTACCAATTACCATGCCAATGTTTTAAATTTTATTCAAAGATTGTCTAAATTATAATAGTGCTTTCGAGTGTCGGTACCAATGCTAGTTGAATGCTACACCAAAATTAATGTAAAATAGTTTAAATGCTCATGAAATTCAATATACAGCCTCTACCCTTTATTTTTTATTAGATTTGACCATCAAAACAGATAAAGGACATGGTGTAGAACACGAATATTGACCAATAAGGAAGATCTAGGATTTTCAAAGGAAACGGGAACATTTGCTTGCCTTAGGATGCACGTGCCACTAGATCTATAGTACAGACAGTCACCAATAGCACCTTTATGTAGAGATCTCCAAAGACGACACCATCAAGATCGGCATTAAGAGACGAGGAGGCTAGAATGTGATAGGGTTTGGCTTGTTATCTTTTCCCTCTCTTCTTCTTCTACCATGACCAGCTGCACACTCTGTCTCTAACTCTCACGATTACCATTTCAGCAAGGGAAGTAGGTTAGAAAAGATCAGGAGGTGGGTGGCAAAGTGGGGACTATAAAGAGAGGATTGGGGGGGGGGGGGCTTTGGGTCTACGGTTTGTTTGGGCACCAATTTATTTTCTTCTTCCCTCTTATTTAGTTACACTTTCAGAAGAGGGGTATGTGAATAAAGAGGGGATGGGGCGCTCCTCTCAAGGTTTACAAGGATATTTTAAGGTTTTCAAGTGAATTAGGGTTTTGGAGTATTTTGTTCAAGTTTGGTATTTTAATAAATTTATTTTCTAATCCTAATCACATATACAAATATAAACTATAATCATAATAAATCTTATTTAGTAAGATAAAACATATGAAAAACATAATATTATTGATTACTGATGAAAAATATCAAAATGCTATTTTAGAGATTCAATAAATCTGACTTATCTGGGTTCTTTGTAAGATTAGTTTATACTTGTATTCATTTTATTAGCTTTATCAGATTCCATTTTCACGTTATTTTTTGTAATTAATGATCTTTACTGGTTAGGAATATAATCAATTGAATCCAAACACTAAGATATTATAATTTAGTCCTAGTTTATGAATGTATCAAAGTAAATGAAGTTTCTTGTATTTTCATCATTAATAAAAACCTATTTCAACTAGTAGTCCTTGATCCCATCTAAAATTAGTGTTGATACAACAAGATAATCAAAATGTAGAAAAATTACATTAGTAATATTATTGTTATTAAAACTAATAACTACTTTCCTTAACCCTATCTTTTGCATATTAATGGAGGAAGTCTTGTCCAGATGATCCTAAATTGTTATCCCCACCAATCTTATGGATAATATATTAATAACTTCGGCTACCACTCAGTTGTGTGATTGCTCGGGAGTTATTTGCAATCGTTGTCTTTCTTCTAAGTGTTACTATGTCTTTATACAAAATTTTTAAGATATTACATCTAAATCAAATCCTTAATCTCTTTTCATAGGATCCTACAATCATTTGTGCTATAACTTAAAGATCGATGGCAGATATAATATTTTGAATGATCTCTTCCCTTTAAAATCTCAATCGATTTGGACCATTTTAGGAAGTTCTCTTTCTGAATTTGCATTAATACATTAGCTCGGGTATCAATAAGGGGCATGAAATACAACAACTTAGACATTCGTTACATCAGGATTAGTTCTTTTGCTACTTTGGGAAATAATAGGCCGATTGGATTTTACTATTCCTCCTCTTTATTCCTTTGAATTATTTTGGATGATATCTGTAATCTGGGTGCTCTAGCATCTTGACATCATTGGCTTCATCCACCATAATAAACTTGGGTGATTGTATCTGTCTCCAAAAATATCTTGAGGTCATGCTAGACTAGCTGTTTGAAGAAGTTGCTGGATTAAATGGTTACAATAAAGACATTCAGCTACACACTGTCAGTGAGCTTCAAGATACTTTGGGCTTCTACATTAAACTATCAAGGAAGCACTTGAGGCTCTTGTTAGGAGCTTGTTTGACTTTGATAGGTGCAAGGGCTATTTTTCTTTCATCCGGCTAAAGGAAAAGTGGGGTAAGAATTAGTCGGCTAGTTCCTAAAATATTTTTATTGAATTTGGTCATGGTCTTTAAAACCAAACACTGGCATCTCCCTTTAACACTAAAGGAAAATAGAGATGTAGGGCAGCATCCCCCAAGTTTTGGAAGCTAAGCAAGTCACTAAAGTGGTAAAAGTAATTCATTAGATCAGTATTTTTGTCATAAGATTCCAACTTTGGTATTATTAATTTTTAGAGAGGGCTTGCCTTCTAAATTTGAAGTTAAATGGTGTACGGCCCAATTGGGCCATATTGTTAGAAGCATCATCTTGGAAGACAAAGACATGCATCTCTATGCTTTCAATTCTCTCTTCTACTTCGGTTGTGGAAGTTATCCTTTTTTCTACGAAAATGTTATCAATTCAAATTGGTTAGTAAATTTACCCGGTATCTACCCAGCTAGGAGAGTATGTAAGATGCAACTACTGGATACCTTCTCCCACTAAGAACGTTGTTTGGAATCCCGAGTGCATAAAAGATTTCTTCTTTTCAAAGTTTCAACCACATCTTTAAATTTTAAGTGGCCTTAGAGGTGCGAGGAAATAGGTCAATAATGTGCCTCGTGGACCAATGGTGACTTAGGCCACGTCTCCATCTTTTTAAAGGCATCTTTCTTGCTCGTCAGCCTTTTCTTTGAGGTCAAAACTTGAGACAGTGGGACCTTAGCTTGACAAGGGTGGTTCCTAAATCTGTCCTAAATAGACTTGAATATCTAGAACATATCTTGCAGTTAGGCAGCCAACACTCCTATGTCTGATGGTGTTAGTGAATGACTGTTTAGTTGGCGGTCATTGTTTAGTGAGACGTTGTGAGAGGGAATATCCCAAGGAAGTTGACTTAGCTGGCCGTGCATTCTAGTGTTCACTACGGCGGATGATTTATAGACCTTTATGGGTATATTCCTATTTTTTAGAGAAACAACTTGATTAACTTATTCACACACACGATGCTAGTGATGCATACTTTCTATATAGATTCAATTTGAGAGATTCTTGTGTTGGGTTTTTAAATCTTTCAATCTGAATTTTACATACCATAAATTAGAATATGAGTATCAATAGAATTGAGATTCGCTCACCGAGTTATCTTTCAATACTCAAATCAATTTTTTTCTAAACCTAACAATTAAGTTAATGAGAGAGAAAGATAGAGAAGAGAGAAAGAGTTGAGGACCGGCTTATCCTCGAGTTTCAAACTTAATGCAAGCAACTAAATACAAGGGTTGTGCTCATTGTAGATCAAGCAAGTACAAATTGACATAACATAAAATCTATTAGTCCAAAAGTACCATACAGAATAACAAAGAACTTGCTACATCCCACACCAAATCAGAATAATTAACAAAATTAATCTATTTTAAATTAATCAACTTAATTAGTTTCTTAAGGCCCAAAAATATAATCGATAAAATTTTTCTTTTTATCCTAAAACTCTATATATCGAATGTGATCATAAAATCATAAATCAACAAGTACATTTGTAATACCCGATTTCTATTTGATATAATTTGATTTTATATGTTATTTTAGGTATTTTGGAGGTATTAAAATTAATTGTACATTGTGAAATTTTGAAGAAAAATCATATTAGAGGGTTGGTGCTTGAAGTGCACCCGAGTTGCACTTGAAGCACGGATTTTTGTGGGCTTATGCTTGAGCTCGAGGCCGCACTTGAGTATTGAAAGCCATGGGTTTTACATGCAAGGCACGCCTGAGGTGGCACTCAAGCGCCGTTCTATATATTTAAGCAGCTGTGGGGGCATTATGTTGGTCATTTTCATGCCGAAGAAGAGAGGAGAGAGAAAGAGGAAAAGGAAGAGGAGAGAGAAAGAAGAGATAATGTAGATCGATAAATTCTTTTGTCAGATCTACTTGATATAATATTAAGACAAGTATCTCTAAACCCTATCCTTAGTCTATTTCCATGTCTGATAAGTTTTATGTATATTTTTAGAGATTTAATATTTATGCATATTATTGTATTTAGCCTATATATTTTCCTTGAATATGCATGATAAAGGACTGGTCTGTTGCTGGTTTGAAGCAATTAGCTGATAAGCCGGTTAGCTGTGCCCTTTTCTCGGTTTGGTGCCAATAGACGGTGTGGCCCATGGCCGATTTGGATGATAGTGTTTGGCCGGTTTCCTGTTTGTATGTTGTCTCTTGGCTTCATGAATTGTTTCATGGTGGTGCTCGAGGTATACCCCAACAACTATATTCTACCCCTAAGTCGGTAAAATACTTAGAGTTAGAACATAATTTTTTGTACATTTTTCTTTTAATTAATTCCATTAAACTTACTTACCAAGAAAAAAAATTGTTTGGGTTCTACGTGTGTTTGAGGGTTTTGTTATTTTTTATGAAATTGGTAAAACATTTGAGATCGAATATTTAAATATCAGCATATTTATATGAGGAAAAAAGTCATAAAAACCTACATGAGCCGTGTA
This sequence comes from Nepenthes alata, assembly GCA_028571085.2. Lineage (NCBI taxonomy): Eukaryota > Viridiplantae > Streptophyta > Magnoliopsida > Caryophyllales > Nepenthaceae > Nepenthes > Nepenthes alata. Next base: position 10,839 of record JAOVVI020008044.1, read on the forward strand.
TTAGTACTTATGTATCGTTACCTGGAATTGAGGTCACTACCTTTGTGTTACGATTCAATATATCATTTGTGGCGCCCTCTCTCGATGGGGAGAGCTTTGTTCCTGATGAAAAAATTATGTGACTTTCTTTTTCGCTGGCAGGAAAATAATTTGATTGTAAATGACTAACCTTATTTGTATTTTAATGAAAACTATTATAAGTAAATTAAATAAAAATTAATATATTCAGACGTCCTAATATATATGCTAAATTTAATAATTACATCTAAAGTTATGGGTGGTAAAATATAGGTAGTATATTCCTTATCTATAGAAAATAGAGCACATAGATGGCCCTATCCAGTCTAAATATTGGTTGATATGATTTAAGATTGTCAAAAATACGTGTAACCATTCCTCAAGTTGGTCATGTGGCCTTTGGTTCTTTGATTTTATACATGTTTTGTATTTCTATATGAATTTATTTTTGGATTTTGATTTGAGATTTTCAAATTTGTCCACACTTAGGATTTGGTTAGTCTCATACATTTGAATATATTATTTATTTTAGAATATATTTTGATTTATATGATTTTGTTTCATATTTCATTTCATTCATATGTGATTTAGATCCAAATTTTATTTTGTTCAGTGTGTATTCCATATGGATTCAGACATAATTTGAATTATGTGATTTAATTTTGGATCACGATTTGTTATGAACACATTCCAATTGGACTATATTTCGATTTGAGTTATGATTTCAGTACGAGACTACCCCTTATAACTTTCGATATAATATTTTTAAATTTATGTGGTTTATCCATTTTAGATGTATTTATGCGCCATTCCTTTAATTTTAAATATTTTTATTATTTATTATATGATATTAATACTTATTGAGTTTTAGACTCATATTTTATTTTTTATCCCTTTAGAGTAATGAGCTTAGATAGTTTGCAGGAGTTTGGATGATATCTGATCACCATTCATCTTTGTTGGTGAGTTTAGTTTTATTTTTAGATTGGACTTATATGAGCTATATTTTGGACTTTGACTTTTGCCAACTGTAGGCCTTTGGATATGTATAAATAGTTGGGTTAGTGTGATGTATTTGATTTGTCCCGACCTTACAACTGTCTGGAGCAAGTCACACTGTTATTATTTGGACGGTTATTCGATGAGGTCTTATGGTCAGTTTTAGATTCTATTTATTATCATTTTTGGATGATAAAATTTTATGATCTATTTGTTTAGTCATGCTTAGGTTAGGATTGGTTATATTATTTTTAAATATTAATGATTATTATTTAGACCTAATTTGGTTCGAGTTTATGACAACATCAGAGGACCCAAAAATGCTATGTCTTCAATTGGCTAAAATGTTGACCTTACCGTGATGTCGAGACGTCCATAAAGAGTTGTGTCTATACCAAGTTCAGAGTAAACTAATTTCCAAATGGAAAATCCGAGCCCAACTATATTACTGATAGGAGCATTCTAATTATTATACCACACAACACCACCAATCAAAATATAAATAAACATTTTAAAACTACTATTTTAAATAAAATACAATATCAAATATCCAAACTTCTAATTCTAGATCCTCGTACCCCCTTCTCAATGACATCATCTACCTATAAGTTTTGAGCCTGTTAATTTGGATGAAATTAATGAAAAATAAAAGTAAGAATGAGTTAAAAACTCAGTAAAATATATCATCTACCTAATCAAATATATAATTTACCTCAAAATTATTCGGAAAGGAACATGATCAAAATTCAGAAGTAAGAAAAGATATCCATGACAATCATGTATAATTTAAAATTAATAACTCAATTTCTTATTCTAACTAATGTATTATAAAATCATGTTAAAATTATACTAATTCTTAAGGATCAATGCCAGTAGGGCCTCACAGACAAAAGAGTAAATAATCAAAACTCAATTTATATTTATTTTTACACAACTAAAGGTCAAACGTTACTGTTCAATACTTGTAGCTAGGTCGCTATACATAAAACACTGTAGATGAAATTGAATGTCACTTTTACTCATGAATGATAGGTTTAAATATTAATTATCACTATAATATATTAAGGTATGTCATAATATACTACCCGCTAAACTTATTATAATAGCTTGATACTTAGATATATAAAAATTATATATAATTCTACATAATTTTTATATTTTTTTATTCTAGAGAAAATAATATTAATTATTAACATATTATAATATTTTTAAACAAGTAACTTTTTAAAACATATAAGTGCTACATTTTAAAATTTACAATGTATATTTCTTTCTTGCATTATAAATATGTAGATACATTGTGAGAATTTTGAAACATGCATGATAATTTTAAACATGTAGAAATATTTTTAAACATACAAAATATAATATATGAATTTGAAAATACGTGAGAGTCATTTAATCATAATTTTAGTACATGCATGAAAAAATATTATAGAAATCAACTAAACGATATAATATATGGGTTTAGATAAAAATTTCATGCAAAGTTATAAAAAATAATAATTATATTACATGTATGTAAAACAAAAATATTTGAGTTTCAAAAATATATCATGTATATATATTTAAAATAAGAAATACTCAAATAAATAAAAATGGACAACAACAAATGAAGGAAGACTTAGAATGTACTTATATTTTCTTAAATCTCACAAAAATCTTACATAAAATCACTTTAATTTGTATTCTTTAACTTTCTCTCTTTCTTTTTTTCTTTTATTATTCTCTCTCAGTTTTCAAATTTTTATAGAAAATGACAGAAATTTAATCGAACATAATATTTATAGCATAATGATATTTGAGCGTGTGTCAGGCGTGCGCATCAAGCACCATGGTCAAATAGGGTGGCACATGAGTGCCGACTCGAATGTGTATCAGCTATCGGCATTTTGCCTCAATGAGTTCGAGCATCCTTCGGGCGTGCATCAAGCACAGTTAATCTAGAATGGCACGAACTTTCTGTCAAGAACACATATATGTGCACGTCAGGCGCCAATTAGATATCCATCAATTTGATATAACTTGATTTAACTTTGACTTTGATCAAATTTATTTCTTTATAGACCTTAATTTTTTATTTATAACTTAGTTAATCATGATTAAATTTAAATATCAAAACTTGTACTTTACATTAGACACATGACAGGCGGTTTATAAATTACTTCTCATAAACAAGGTTAAATACTACTTTCTATTGTCACCCTGTAGATAATGGAAAAATATCCTAATATATATATAGTTTTATCAATTATTTATGATAATTTTTAACAAAAATAACAAAACCAATGATTCCATAACAAATATTTAAAATTTTTTCACTCCATTGAAAAAAATACAAATATAAAATTTGTCACCCTCATAAAAAAGTATATACTCATATCAAATCAAAATAGAATATTGGTTAAGTATTTGTATAAACTATCAATATATAAGACCAAATGTACAAAATTTTATGCCTAATATTTTAAAATATTCACTTATTTCATAAAAAATAAATAAATATTTAAACGGTTGATAAAAACCAAACAGTATTTTAAAATATTCAGTAAAATATATATATATATATATAATAATATTTAAAATAAGAATATAAA
>JAOVVI020008045.1:0-14451 GCA_028571085.2 Nepenthes alata
TCGGTTCTCGGTCCTGAATGTCATGTGCCATCCGTGGCCTCGTTTTACTTCGTGGGCCTTTCATCTCCAGGACTCTCCTGCTGGGCTTTTCCTTTGGGCCGCACGTTTATGGGCCTCGGGTATTAGGACCCAACAGATTGTAATTAAGATTGATTGATTGTAACTAGAAGATAAATTAGGAAAGTAGAAAATTGTAATTTAATAGCCTCAATAGAGCATTAAGAGCAATTAACAGCATGTACTCTCTTCACCATGTAAACTGCATGAGTTCACCCGCCTTTGTTGAACCAAAGGGAGAAAAAAAAGGATGAGAATGGCTAGCTATGCACAAATATGGTATCTGATGTGCTTTCCACTCTGAAGTCTAATATCTATTGATAAAAAGGAGATATTGTTCTTTTCATATCCTGTAAGCAAGATATATTCCCCCAAAAGCGAAAAGATCTCTTTTGTAAACAAGATATTGGCATTCCATTAAGGTTGGTGATTGTAGCACAGACTCAATGCAGCGTTGACATGAACACTACAGTATTCTTCAGTAGCTCACTGATGTAAAGATTGCTGCAAGCCTTAAATACTTAGAAATTCTTTTGTCCTTTCCTTTTATATCTTGATTTATTTTCTATAATATCTTCTAGTAATTGTGTAGCTTTTGATCTTTCCATAGGTGTGTGAATGTGCTATTGACAAATCCCATATGGGTTGTCGTCACTCGTTTGCAGGTAACTTTATACCCATAACTGCTCAGCATTTGTGCTTTATTACTCATCCAAAAGCTGTGAGTTGTCCATTTGACATATTGTTGCATCTGACAATCAGAAGTACTATCACTTATCCAAAATGACACACCAAATCCCAAAATTATCAAGGGAAAGGTTTAGTTTGTGGATGCATGCTGAATGTCATTTTGATCTAAGTCCGCATAGTATTTGTCTGTGTACAAGAACTTACATGCATATAGCTATCTTAGAAGTAATATACAAATGAAAGAAAAGTGAATTTTTGGTATTTTCATTGTCTTTCATTTAATTTTCATTGGTGGGATCAATTTGAGCATTGTATTTATCTCTGTTCCATCTTCATATAAGCTTATAGGTGTTATGACAGCGTGGCTAATCTGGCTTGAAGATCCTTAGAGATAAGTTTAATGAGAGTTTTAGTAGTGTTTTACCGTCTTCTAAGCATGGTTGACCAAATACGATAGTTAGCTTCTTTTATTGTATAAACATTGTGTTTTTTCTTGGCAAGAGAGTGATCCATGGTGTAACAGTAAGGTTACTACATTATGACTTACAGGCCATGTGTTCAAACCACTGAACCAATCACTCCTTCATGGAAGGGTAAGACTGCGTTTTTTACCCTCCAGCCCTCCCATACCCCCTGATGTGGGATCCCGTGTACTAGGCAACCCTTTCATTTTTCCTTTTTGCAACCTTGCTCATCTAAACCAAATGAACTTCTGGCATGTTGTAAATGCCCCCTATATATTTATTGTCTTTTCTATGGCTTTCGTGTGAACAAGCTGACATGACAGATATGGGAAGGCTGCCAGATAGTGCTATGCTCGTATTGAATGGCAAGAGCTTAAATTGTTGGGATGAACTAGTTTGATGACCTGATACTAGTGTTTCTTTGACTAACTGGTTTAGGTTTTGAATTCTAGGAACTCCCATTGTTAAAAATTGTGGAGCGGGCTTCTTCTTAGTCACACAATTCCTAAAGGGCCTTCTAGTATGGCTACAATCTAAAACCTTTACTTGGGTACTTGCATGCTAGTTAAAGCTTTTGGATTGAATGGTTACTTGATAGTTTCTAATTAAACATTTCTCCCATTATTTCCATCAGAGGTGAATCACAATCATTGCATCACTTATTAGGTTTTTGGCAGCCACAAAATTTCTATTGTTAATCAATTGAAGCAGGAATATATGATAGCTCCTGGCACGGAGAAGCAAGGCAGCTTCATGCATTTGTGTGCCAACATTGCTGGTCAAATGAAAGCCATTGAATGTGAGGAAGACAGTTAATCCTACGGGAGAGTGTCTAATTCCATTGTCTTTAAGGCTCTGAATTTCAGTGATTAGTTGAAGAAGAATGGCGAGAAGACAGATTCTAACACTAGGTTCCAAACGGCAGCACTGTTTCTCCTTTTTTGGTAAGTATTTTTCTCTGTCTTCAGTAGCCATGCACGTACACCTGTGGAGAGGATCTGTTTATTGGAGTGGATGTGAGATTCAATCCACCAAAGCGTAGTGTTAAGGTGTGGGGAAATTGTGATCCAGAGGAAATGAAGGGAAGTAATTAGAAGTTATCTTTGGAAGATGACTCTGCTGAAGCTCATATGTAAATGAAATAAGAAGCTGATCAACTGAAGTGACAGCATGATCGAGTAATGTAGCAAAATCTAAGAAAAATTAGGTTAAATTGTTCTCTGATAATCGGCAGCTTGACACTGGTATAAAACTTTAAAAAGTGAACTGAGCAGAAGATTTTGCGCAAGGGACTATAGAAAATGTAGGAGTGAAGTATTGGGAGAATTCAATGTTGCTTATAGTCTCTTTTTGGAGATACCATATAGAGTAATTAAAATCTGGGCCTTTATGATGGGGATCCAAAGATATGTTCCATTCCCAGGATTTCTTTATTGAATTTGACAGCCTCTTGAATGTTCAAAAAATGCTTGATAAGCCTTCCAAAGTTCTATGAGTTTTGCAATAATATCATTCCTATAATTGCCAAGAAAAGGGGAACCAGAATCTAACTTTGTCCCAGAGCAGTTGGATTATATTACAATTTGGTTGAATTTGCCTGTTTTGCAAATTCATGACTAGGCCCTCTGTAGGAAGCATGTTGGAAAGACCACTTTGTACAGATTAATTGCTCAAAAGGGAGGGAATAGCCTACGCAGGGATTTTGGGTGAGGTAAACGTTGAGATGCTGCCTAAAGAATAGATTCTTTTGAAAACCCTTGGGAGGAAGAATTTGTTCAAAAGATATCTAGTAAAAGGCTCTGAAAGTGCAAAATGCAAGAATTGAGGGCATGATGTGGAGTTTTATAGTTATAACTACAAACCCCCTGAAAAGTGCCAAATCCAACTGGGTTGGAAGAAACTTTTGATAATTTTACTTGCATCCTTGAATTTTTCTAAATATTATGGTGAATTTAGATGAAATTTTCAGTTGTAGAAAAATTAGATACCCACCATAGGGGTAGGCTATCATATATACTTGAAAATCTTATAAATACCTAATATTCTCTATAGAGGAACATGGTGTTCCAGCTTTCTGCCACCCTTGGGGTCTTGCAGTGAGTTGAGGTGCTAGTAGCGCCACATTACCTAAATGAGCTACCCTATTATTAGGGATTAGCTCTTGAGATGTCATGAGGATGACCTAGAGTCTCCACGAGGCTGTGTGTTGAGTGGATACTATTTAGCGAGGTGAAAAGGCTTGGCAATGCGGATATTGCTCAAGATAGAGATCTTTTCCCTTGATTGCATTCAGAACGTGTTTTTGTTTGTCACATTTGAGGGAGTGACTTTCTCGGGGTGACAGACAGGCTGGAAGTCTCGAGCCTAATAAACAATTGCGACACTGAAAGTATGGAATGTGGTGACACTTTGCTACCTGATATTAATATCATGGTTCTTGGGTATGATGCTTGTCAAAACCCGAGGGTTGATGCATGCGAATATGCTTGGATGACTAAGATATGTTATGGAGCATGTTGCCTTCTCAAGTGTCAGGACTACTATCAAACTTGAGGCTTGAGTGCTCAAGTATTATGGCTGGTCATGAACACAAGTGGTGTACATTGATGGCTTAATGAGTTTTGGTGACGGACTTGAGCACAAGTGCTCCATGTGATAAGATGCTTATGATGACCCTACGTGAGCAACCCCTGAGTAATACACAAGAACCAATCGATAGGGTGAGCATTAATTTGAACGTAAGCAGGACGTCTGGGAGCAATTGATGTGCTGCTAGCTGTGGAAGCCTTGAAATTATTGTGGACAATGTCGTTCTAAGAGGTTTCACTTGCTAGGCTCATGTGGCTAAGTATATGAGACGAGACTCTTGGATTCTCAAGTTGAGAACGGCTGGCCTTGACTTGGAGAAGTCCTGGTACCGTACAATCAATTTCCATTGCATAAAGATGGGACTGTGACATAGAAGCAGGTTTGATTGCCTGAACAAAAAGGTGGAGATTCAGAAGCCAGATGGGGAAGGCTGGGTAGAAGTTCCTGTAAGAAAGATGCCTCTGCCAAGTCTACTGAGAATTAATGTAATGTTGAGGCAGCTAGTTCCAACAGATTTTTGATACGTGAAGCTGCAACTGAAGATGTGATAGCTATGCAGGAAGTTGGCCATATCATTGAAAATGGGCTGCATGGAGCAGTGGGGATCAGCCTCCGCCAAGGGTTACTTCAGCTCGAGTCTATGGTGGTTGCCTCTTAGAATAGTGGAGGCCTTAATAATATCTCAAAGCAAAACAAGGTTGCACATTTCATTATGATATAGGTCTAACTGAGTTAAAATATAGTTAGAAATAGAGAGATGAGAAACAGAGAAATAAAGTGAATGCTCACTGTTCAAAAAATGCAACGATGAACAGATCCTGTGATGGGTTAGGTTGTCAATTTTGTCTTATAATTTTGTAATCCTGAAGATGCGCCTGCATCACATTATGTAGAATAAGGTAGAGTTGCTGGTTCTTTCTAGAAACTAGAGTCAAAGCTGCTAAATTTATGAAGATTGGGAAAATTATTTGCAAGGTTTGAAACCATGGAATAAAAAATCACAATATACTGTTATATCGATAATATATTATAATATATTGGCGAATATTTTGAATATTCGCATGGTATTTGCACCCCAAGAATAATTCAGAAAAAGTTTTGCGTCCAATACATATCACTCAATAATGCCAATGCCGTATTGCTGTCATATCCCAATATCAATATTTTCATCCATAATTGAGACTGGGAATTAATTATTATTCCGTAAATGGCAGAATTTGGTTACCCTGCAACCCAGTTGAGGTAGACGCAAGCTGATAGGTTGTTCTGCTCAAGCCATTCTTTGTGAATTCGGGTTTCAAGTCAGTGGCGCCTCTTTTCCCTCTGCCAAAATCATAGTATTATGGACAGATAAATGGAAAATGTTCTGAGTAGATTTGCAGTTAAGAAGTGAAGCCTTGTCCCTGGCTTATTCCGGGAGATTTCAATGGTGTTTTGGATACTTCAGATAGGCTAGGGGGTAAATTTTTTTTATCATACTGATATGGAAGATCTTGCAAGTGTTAGAATTGAGAGGGAAGTGGTTCTAAAGATTTGAGAGCTATAGGTGAATTTTCTACACGATTCAATAATCAAGAAACTCAAGAAAATATTTATTCAAAGTTTGATAGAACTATTGCTAACTCTGAGAGTTCTTTTGGAGTTTAATTCTTCTCTTCCTGATTTTTGAAACTGTCATGCATCTGATATCATTTTTGTTGCTCTGATACAGCTTGCAAGAATAATCCTTTCAGTTTCTTCTGCATGTGGACTAACATGAGAAATTTTTGAGTTTTGTTTAGCATGTACGGAATCTATGAAATATTTAAGGGCTCACCAAAAACAGGTTTGAAATCTTCCACTTCTAGGGCATGCTCTATAATTTATTAGAGAAGTTAAAGTTATAAAAGGAGCTTAAGCAGCTTATAAGGGAGAGATTCTCTGACATTAGTAAAACAGTCAAAGAGACCAGAGATGAGTTAACAGCTACTCAAAACAATATGCAAAGTGATACTCTTACCAGCTCGGGAAAAGAGTTGAGAGAGAAGCTTAATGCTATGCTTTGGAGGAAGAATGCAGAAAGCAAGGGTTGATTTGGATCAAATGGGGGCATGAAAGCTCTGAGGTAGTGACAACAAAGTCTTAAGTTCCATTAACTAGGAGGCATGATTCAGTTATAGTGGCATTTAAAAACCAATAGTGGGAGGCATCACAGATGAAAGAGCTACCATTGATTTGATTTTGAATTTCTATAAAGCCTTGTTGAGGACTGACATCAGGACTGACACTGGTGCAGAACATATGCTGCTGCTGTTATAGCTAAAGCACCTCAGCTGTCTGATTATTGGTTTCATTTGCATAGGGCCTTCCCCTAATCCCCTGAACTCTATCTGCAGATCAGTGAAGGCTGATGAGGTGAAACGGACAGTTTTTCCTGCAACCATTATTTATGGTATAAAAGTTTCTATAAAAATGGTAATGCTAGGTTCTAAGGCACCAAGTCCTGATGGATGCGCATCCTATTTCATCAGCTCAAACCAGCAGATTCTGGGGACCACACCAATGACCCTTTAACATTGTGGGGGATTGAAGTGACCAAAGCAGTGCAACAGTTTTTCCCAAATTTTAATATATAGTACACAGATAACATTTTAAAAGATAATATAGTAGACATTATTCGGACAGAAGACAAAATAATGTATATTAAAGTTGTCTTAAGGTTGGAAACAATAGACATTAGTAGTGCCTATTCTTCACAACTAGGCTCAACAGAAATTATTGAAAGCAAATTCTGGGAAGATTTAGATAATGTGATGCTGAGGATGTGCGGAGATGAAAAAGTTTTTATAGGCGGAGATGTAAATAGTCATATAGGAAGGATAATGAAGGTTTTAAACGGGTGCATTGGTTTTCGAGTTAAAATTAATTTGGGAGATTATATTTTAGAGTTTACTATCTCTCACGACCTTATTATACTCAATACTTCCTTTAAGAAAAAAGTTGAACACTTAATAATTTTTACAAGTTGACCTAATAGTAGTCAAATATATCCAGTGGAGGGTTACTTCTGTAATTTTTAATTTTTCAGAAAAAAAGGGAGGGAGGAGTTGTAACGTCAAGCTGCCAATTGTTGCCTGGTTGCACATTAGATACTGCTCCGAGTACCTCTTGATACGTATCACATATGCCTAAAATGCAGTGTAAATTAATAATTTGAAATTTGGGTGCACCTTAGATAGCTCCATGACAAATATATCATAGCTTTGAAACCATTTTAAAAATAGCATATTTTAAAGAACATTATGAAGGTGAAATTGATGGGCGTCAATTTAGGTCATGTATGCTTCATATATGGCTGGGTAGTGCAATATGATTTTGTAGCAATATGATTGACTTGTTGGACAGAATTTTGATTCCTTTCAATAAGCTATGAGAGCTTTAGTTTCTAAATTTGTTCATGTATTTGAATTAATAATGTACACGGTTTAAGCTCGATGGTATCTTTTTTTTCTTCTGTGTTTTAAACAAAAAGGTACTGCATTATCATACAGAGATTTTCCTTTCAGAATGCTAGATCTTGTCATTGTTTTCATATTGCAGCCTATGTGGCATTCAGCTGTCTTGCTTATTGTTTTCATTCTATGATCATGTAAACTCCATGTTTATTGTTTGCTTCCTTTCTTTTTTCTTTTGTTTGTTCTGGATTATGCTGCTTTAATCGGTTTCAACTTTGATTGGATAATAACCCTGCAGACACACTCAAAAATTTCAAAGAAATTACAGCCAAGACACGCTTCAATCCCACCAGAGGAAGAAATTCTTGTAGACTTTGAGCCACCACCTTATGGAACTAGCCGTGTGGTACTTTATCACATCCTTTCTAAAGATTATATTCTCTGTTAGTTAAGCTGGAATACATTTTTGAATGATTTTGTTTTTCTAAAGACTACAACTTGGATGCTCTAACTATTTTGGCATTTAAACCAATGACTTGGAAATTACCAACAATTGGAAAGCCTTAAAGTCTAAATACTCGTGTTTAAAAGGACACATAAAATAAATAGAAGTATGATTGACAGTAAAATAGATGAAAAAATGTAATTTAACTCCAGCTGGTGATGTGTTGACTTGGAGTTGGACGTCTTTGAAGAGAGCTACTGAGGGCTTCAATTCTATGTGCACAAGTGCCGAGTGATGCATTCAATTTTTGGTTTTAGTTGATTTCATGAGACATTGTGAAGCAGAAGAGACAGAGAGCCAAAACTTTTGGTTATAGGTGGTGGGGTTGGAGAGAAAGTAAAAGAACTAGGATGGGACCTGTGTATCCCTGGGGTAGCATTTCAAATAGAAAATTGCACCTTTCTGTGGCACTGACTACTAACTATTATTCTGGGTCACAGATGGGGATAGTTGAGTCAGCCTAATCAGAGTCTTTATGGAAACATTGGCTGGGAACTGTTCTTTTTGAAAGTTCAACAAAATGTTATGTTTCTTGGTAATTAAACAAATATAATGTTAACCCCCAAATTTCGAAGAGTTCTAGAAACTCGCTAGCAAAAAAGGCTTTGGAGGTGACCAAAAGTGATCAGATGAGCATGGATTTGATAGGGCTAGGTCATGCTTCACATTGCTTAAGGAGGTCTAGAGAAAGTGGGGACAGAGGAGAGGAGATGAGATGAGACGAGAAGGAGAAAAAAAAGAGAGCTGTAGCATGCCTTTGGAGAAAGAGGTGACAATGGAAAATGAAAAAGAATAAAAAAAATTCAAGTTGTCCCGCATTGAAAATTCAATAGAAGCCTTGCCACATAACACACTGAGTCATCAGACCAAAAATGCCTGTCAAAACTCTGACATTTCAATAATTACCAGCTCGCTGTTGGTAAGCTGTGGGCCTGCTCCCTCTTCTCGTTAATGAGATTCAAGTTTCCTCTTATAGCTTCTTCATTTTGAGTCAAATTATAGTGTGGTGGACGATGTGAAGGGATTCTGATCTTGCCTGTAAGGGGCTTGTTATTTGTTAATCTATAACTGGCCCAAATTGGCTGCTTCTTAAGGCTTTACATTCATAAGCTAAACTGCTGCTCTGATGCTACATGCACACATTCTTTTTCTCTAGATTGTGACATGTTGCTTTTAGTTTGTGTGCACAAACTTGCTCTACTGATTAATGTTTGCTGTCTTAGTTTTGCCAACATTCTTTCTCATTGTGAGCATTTGCTTTTCGTAGATACAAGAAGTCTATGATGAAGCAGGAGTTTGGGGATTCTGGAAAGGTGTATTCCCAACATTGATTATGGTATGTGAGCTGAGTCTGTAGATGTAAATATTAGCTAATATATATCGGTATTGGACTCCTGAATACTTATTTTTTTTTCAATTCTATGATAATATTGCAGTATGCTAATATATCGGTTATATATCTCGATATGTAGGCCGATATTCAAAATATTTGGTCGATATATCCGATATTTGGACTATATGTTGACTGCTATGACTTTGTCAACTTATAATTCTCAGAAATGTTTTTTGATATATTTGATATTGATACGTATTGTCCGTTCGAAATGTTTAATACCAATATGACCATAACCAAAAGCGATAATGATACTGATACTAATATTGATATTTTTATCCATAGCGAGACTATTTTGATGCGTTAACAATGAATCTTTGATTGTTTCTACTGTTGCCCATAGGTAAGCAATCCTTCTATCCAGTTTATGTTGTATGAAACCCTATTGAAGAAGCTGAGGAAAAGACGCTCCTCAAGTAAGAGTGGTAGCAATGGGGTCACTGCATTAGAGGTTAGATCTACGTGAACTACAAATTTGTTGTGTCTCTCATTTCCTATACTTAACAATCATGATCTTGATATAGATCTAGAGCTGCTAACTATAATGAATATGTTAACTATGGATATGATGCTGGAAGTAGACTAATTTTATATCATTCTTCAATTCGAATTAGCAAAATCAATGTCTCCTTGCATAATATGGATTCCAAGCATTCATAATTTGGATGTGAATGAATCAGATTATTTATCCCTTGGTCTATTAGTGAACTCTCTTTCTAGGGATTGTGACAGAGGGTCTATGGGGTGTTGAAAAACAAGTAATTTCTGCTGGGCCTTAAATCCATTTTTAGGTTTATTAGAATTCTTATTGATTGAAACTTCTAGCTATCTTGGTAGGGGTTTGATATCTTTATTTCCCTCTTACCAAATAAGCTTTTTCACACAAGGGATGGTAATTTCTTTTTGTGGGGTCACATGCCTATTTATTAGCTCTTATTTGTGGTGCACAATTTCGTGGAATATAGATTATGAGTTCTTTTCATGATCACATCCTTAATTTCATGTTTTTGACAAAAATTCATCGGTCATCCCTTGGCCCTACTTTCCATCTCCCCCTTGTAAACTTTTTTCTGCCCGTCTCTACCTGAGTTTAAGTAGCTTATTCAAATTTTGGTAGATATTTCTTCTTGGAGCGCTCGCAAAGCTTGGTGCAACTGTGGTAACATATCCTCTTCTAGTTGTGAAGGTGAGACACTCATGCGCCAGAACCATAATTAGAAGCTTTTATATGATTCCATCAACTGGTTAGCGACTAGAAGTGATTTCTGGTGAATGCTGTGATGTTCATAAATAAGTCAAATTGATCTTCATTGTTTCCTTCATATGAGCTGTGAATCATCTCAAATCGTGGGCAATCATGTGAGAACTTACTAGGTAGAAATTTGTCACTACATTTATTTTGTGCGTATGACGGAAGTGATTGAATCTCAATATAGATTAACTTACATTATTACTAGTCCACATCGGAGTTTGGGCGTGGAATTCCAGTATTCTATTAGCTTTTCCAGCTTCCTTAACAAGTGTTCTCTGACAATCACTTACGGAAATACAAAAACTGATGAAACTGAAAAAGACTCGTCCCCAGAAGGGTAATAAAGAAAAAAAATACCTTAACAACAAGAAATTTACTATAAAGGCTCAAACAACTTTGAGTGCAGCAACTGCCCCTCGAGTAAGGGACAGTAGCAAGAAAGAAAGAACTAGCCTTTTCTCCGAGTGGAAAATAGTTTTAAAAAGTCTGTAATTCCAGTTATGGAATAGAATAAGGAATTTACTTTTCTTAATTAAGAGGTCAAGAAGTTCACTATGTTTGATTAGGAATACGATAAGAACTTTTTCTTTTCTGTAATAGAATAGATGATAAGGATGTTGACCTCAATGTATGCACAATACAGAACAATAACAACTTTGTTTAAGTATTCAAAAACTAATTCATAGTTGGATGCATATATTTACTCACTCATTTATTTTAACTTCTTGACCTTGACAGTCTAGGCTTCAATCAAAACAAGTGATCAGTGCAGACAACAGGCGCCATTACAGAGGTTTGAGTTTATATAATGAACAAACTCCACTCCTCTTGCTCTTCCCCTTTTCATCCACTTCATTCCTGTCAGTAGTTAGCCTCTCCAAGTTTCTAGTATTTGTAGTTCTGAAAAACAGCCTTTCCAAATAAAGGATCAAAAAAATAATCTAGCTAAGATACATAATTTAGGATTTCTTTTTTGGAGGGACGACAACAGATGATTTTTACTGAGGACGACGGTTGCCTTTTAATTGTGACGGTTAAGTCAATTTTTTTTTCATGGCACAAAATATTTTGACCCCCAGCTGATTAATTTTTATTTATTTTGTCCTTTTGATTTTTTGTAGCAAGGCTTTAACTTGGTTATTAGAAAATGAGATCACGTTAATAGGAGAAAATGGAACATGAAATGGGCTATTTTTTGTTCTATTGAGATGCAGACATAGGCAACAAGGGCTTGGAGATATCAATGGCATGGTCTAGGCTAAGAATTTCACTTGATTGTCAATTGAAAAGAAATAAATAAACATTCATATTTTAATTAACAAAGAAGAAAAATAAGCAAATTTGTTTTCTTCTATTTGTATTACGCTTTAGTAATTTACATTATGGTCACAGATAGATCCACTGAAGACTAATGAAGTCAATTGGCCCTACTTGAAAAGTACTATAATTGTGGTGTGTAGGAGGCTAACTTGTCATAAATTCTCTTTTGTCATTATGCTCGGTTTGTGCAACACCTTTCTAACTTCTTATCGTATCATTTCAAGTTTTGTAAGGGCTACATTTCCCTCTTGCCTTCTACCTTAATCAAATCAGCCTTTTTAATTGGCACTTTATTCAACCTACATTTTAAGTGTTAACCCCATTCCTGCACCAAACACCCCTTTATTGTTGTTGTTGTTATTATTATTATTATTATCTTGTGTTTCCTAAGTCTTATTTTGCCCCTTTATTTTATATCGTGAGTTGTGACTAAGCCCATTGGGAAAATTCCTAGGTCCAAAAGAGCCTGTGGCCATGCATATGCGGTCTGTTTTTGACTTTTCATGCATTGCATTGATATTCATACATATAGGTACATCTGACGCTATCATGAAGATGATCCGCTATGAGGGTTTGTCAGGATTTTATAAAGGGATGAGCACAAAAATTGTTCAGAGTGTTCTTGCTGCCGCAATTCTGTTCATGGTCAAGGAAGAACTTGTCAAAGGGGTGAGATTATTGCTTACAAAGGATGCAAAGAATACTTTGAGATAGAAATCCCCATAATCAAAGGTCTGTTTCCCTTTATCAACCATTACTTCGGCTTATTAGATAGTATGGTACCCCTTAGAGTTCCAGCTATTGGATTCAAGGGGATATATTTGGAAATAGGGGCAATGTACCCTTCATTATGGACATAAACAAAGTTTAGGTATCCATAATTGATTGAACAGTGTGCAATAGATCTCAGTCCCTGGAAAATCCAGGCAAAAGTAAGTGCTGCAATTTATACTGCAACATTGGCTTTATGTCTTATACAAAAGCTATATTGTATGAAGAATTCAGAGAAGTTTCACCACCTAGTTTGTTGAACATATTGCCTCTTCTGTTCTTTCTTTTGTTGATTAAAAGATTAATGTGAAAGGATACTCATGGTGGCTACTCCGAGGCCAAGGCTTAAGATCAACAATGATGATAATTAAGTGTTAAATCCTATTAAGTGGGGTTAGTTATGCTAATTGTTAGAATTATAAACTAATTTACAGAAAATATCAAACATATTGCGGCATAACTCGTTATTTTGGAATTAACATTGTACCAATTTGTTTCACATGTTTCTGAAGTACCACTTCTTTATTCCCAGCTGTGGAATGTTTTTCTATAGAACCTCCCATAATATCATAGCATAAATACACAAAAAAGAAGATAGAGAAACTCTTTTTTTTTTTTTCTTGAAGAATTTGGAGTTGATGTTTCTTGTATATGGATGAGGAGGGCTGTCACGGACCTAGACCAAGTAGGTTAAATTAATAAATGATTAATTTTTAGTTAATAGACAGATAAATTTTAAACCAAGTGTGATAAAATAGATAGACCAAAATATTTTATACCTCCCATAATATCATAGCATAAATACACCAAAAAGAAGATAGAGAAACTCTTTTTTTTTTTCTTGAAGAATTTGGAGTTGATGTTTTTTGTATATGGATGAGGAGGGCGGTCACGGACCTAGCCACTTTTCAGATGACGAAAGGTTTATGGAGAATAAAGTTGAGTAGAACCTTATGATGTAGCTAAATGGCTAAGCTGACCGGAGCAGATCTTTGAAGAGCTTTATTCATTTTGCTTTTGATGTTTTGAGGAGACTTGTAAAATTATTCCGCTGCTTATGAATCCATGAATATTAGCATATTTTTGTGATTAATTTTTGATAATGAGATTGGAAAAGTTTAGTAAGCATCTCAGGCTGTCAGGTCCGTCTAACCTTAAGGTTGGCCGGCCTAGTTTAAAAACTAAAATCGGAAGGCCAGCTCATGCAGTTCAGCCTCAAACAATCCTGTGTAAAAGAAAAAAAATTTTATGTCCACCTATTTATTATTGTTATTGTTTAGTGAATAAGAAATTTAGGTTTGACGGCGGCTTTATGCGGTGGTTTAAAGTCGGGCCGTCACAGTTGGTATCAGAGAGAAACTGAGATGCGTTAGGACAATTTGAATCAACACGAAAACTTAGGACATGATTAGTTAAGGAAAGAAGAGGGATAACATTAATTATGATTTGGACGGAAACAATTGTGATAGTTATCTTTAGACTAATTGACTAACGAAAAAGTTCTTTTCAGAAATTAAAGACGTCCTAAAGTCATGTCTAATGGAGGAAGGCGAAACGACTCTCCGGATCAGGAGACAAGGTACTTGAACCTGCTAGACAGGATGGCCGAAGTCATAGAAGCCTTAACTCCACCAACTCCGAAGACCAACCCAATTCCTGTCCATCAGGAGAGGTCGGTCTATGATCGTTTACCAATGAATGAATTCCTAGATTCTCAGGGGAACCTGACCCGTTAAAGGCAGACACTTGGATCCAATGACTAAAGAAGGTGTTTGCGGTAATTAAGTGTCCTGCTGGAGACATGGTTCTGTATGCCATCCATAAGCTGGCGAGTAAGGCCCACCATTGGTGGAAATTACAGAATAGAGTTTTTAATGTGTCAGATTGGGATATTACTTGTGTGACGGAACGGGTTTTTTTTTTTTTTTATCCTCAAAAGCTTCCGTCAAAAACATGAACATCATTAACGGTCAATA
>JAOVVI020008046.1:0-14451 GCA_028571085.2 Nepenthes alata
GTGCTTCTTGAGGCCCAAACGAGCAAGGCACTAACGGTCAACATCGCGTTGACCGTTAGCGGAGGAGTTGGCCGCCATGACCGTCTTGGGCCTTCTAATCCTGGGCCCGTCCTTTTAGTGGGCCGTAAGGTCGTTGACCGACTGTGCGGGCTTCCGTTGACTTTTCCTTGGGCCAGCCCATTGGAGGTGTACCCATCAAAAATAAATAAAAACCAATAGTAAAGTTTTTTTAAAAGAAACAAAAAAAAAAAGAAATAACGACATTTTTAATATTTCTTTTCTCCAGATCTTGGGTAGACATTTTCAGTTGAATAATGGAATATTTTCTTCTTCTTTATAACTCAACGACTGTCTTAAGACTTTTCAAGATACGCGCCACCTAAAATAAAAGAATCGTTCAAACTGCACTGTGGGAGCCGCCGCCGCCGCCGCCGCATTTGGGTCTGTGAAATTTCCACCTCTCCATCAATATACATATGGATTTGGGAGATGACCAATTTTTAAATAAATACTTTTAATTTAATTAATTTTAAAAAATTAAAAAAAATTAATTAAAATTAATTATTTCAAAATAATTAAATTATAATTATTTACTTAAAATTAAATAAATGTATCTATTTAATTAAAAAAACAATTAATTAATAAATGGAAGAGTTCGTACCTTAAAAGCTCCCAAATCGTAGACGCAACTAAGGACCATTTCCTGCCGTTGAGATTAG
The DNA here is from genome assembly GCA_028571085.2 of Nepenthes alata. Lineage (NCBI taxonomy): Eukaryota > Viridiplantae > Streptophyta > Magnoliopsida > Caryophyllales > Nepenthaceae > Nepenthes > Nepenthes alata. Next base: position 720 of record JAOVVI020008046.1, read on the forward strand.
GGAAAGAGAAGTCAACAATCATTTATTAAAAATAATAAGTTAAAAATTAATGTTTTTATTTTATTATCAATTTTATATTTAAAAAAAATTTAATAGTATTAAATTAATAATTTTTACCCACTATTAAGATATTTTTTTATTATTTATTCGTATTAATAGATATATATAAAAGTAACAAATATTACGTTATTTAAAAATATTATAAAGATAATTAATCATAATAAAATACTTTAAAATATGTTTTTAACTTTATTAATTTTATTTTTTTAGCATAAATATGTAATATGTATGTAATATAATAATAATCAATCTAGCATAAATATGTATGTAGTATAAAATTAATATTAAAAGATTTAGGAATAAATTTGAAAATTATCAATAAAATTAGCATAAAAATTGATAGATAATATTTATATATACAATTTATAATTTTTAATATTTATTTTTTGTATAAATAATATATGTGTATAATAAAACCGCAAAGTAGAAATCAAATTATAAATAAAAATTAAGGATTCAATTAAAAAAATAAATACCGATATTAATTAATTATGTATATTTATTATATATTTTAATATTTAAGTATATCCGATAAATATTTAAATCGATATATTTTATAATTTGACAAGGCCTCTCTTTTCTATAAATTTTCATATAATCCCAATTTACTAATTTAAGTAATTATCATCCGTTATTATAAATATATATTTAATTTTAATTCATTATTTTGTAAGTTATTATTCCTTTACGGAGGTTTTCTCGTCGAGGAGCAGCAGCTTTGTTTTCCCATGGCATAAGACTCGTCTTTCCGGCTCGCTCCCGTCTGCATCATCGCCGCTCCGAAAGGTGAGTTCCTTCAAATTCGGCAGCAAAACTGATCGACTCGTTTCTTTCTTTCTCTACTCTCCGTTAGTAATCTAATAGCAATATCTTTTCATGGATGAATTTTATTTCCATTAGTTTTTTCCTTTGAAATTATTGTTTTAGAGCTTTATTTGTTATTGTTTTTTTTTTTTTATGATCATGCATCTGTGTTTATTGTCCTAATATTTTGTTTGTTTCTGACTCTGCGAATTCATGATATTTGTTGAATTCTGTGATATGATTTTTGAAGCTATATAAAGAGAGTCGCTTCTGGAAATGAAAGCAATTGGCTCACTTAGTAGAGATCATAAATTCCTATTATTCTGTATGCGTTCAGGATCTTGTCAAGTTTATGGCCCCTGTATGGGCGAGATTATGTGTTAGTACGAATTATACAGCATATTAAAGCGCCTTCCGTAAATATATGCATTGAAGGAGCTTGCTTATTGAAAATCTTGCGGACGATGAGTGGAGAACTGGGAACGTTGAGTTTACCAGAGAATTTAGAAGTTTGAGTTTATTAGGGGAGGGTAGAGTTCCATGGGAAACTGAAACTGTCATCCGAGAATGCAAGAGTATGATAGGGAAGTGGATCGCAAAATCCAATTATGAAAGGTTTTCCATCTTTTTAGAGAGCGAATGGGAGCTTACTGATTCAACTTGTGCCATGTGTATCTGTCGTTTGAGGGTTGAAGCTTAGGCATCAGTTTATACTACTGAAAATAAATGTTTATCCTCTCAGAAAATGGATGTAGAGCAATCTATTCTCTGTAAGAATGCTTTGGGTTTTGTTTTTCTTCCTTCAGTTTTTGTCTGTTTTAGCGACTCTACCTAGAACCACATGTGAGCAGGGAAGTTAGGTGATCAGCAAAACTGATGTGTGAGCCTTAAGCCTTCCACTGCTCATTAATTTTAGCTGCATTCAGCATTTCAACTAATGAATGATATAGAAGGAACACGTCTGTTTCTGGACTGTTTAAGGCTCTCCTCATATGGGAGAAATATTTGTTGAGCCTTTGGGCATACTTTTTGGTGGACTAAAGCTTTATATTTTGGAGTCTGTGTGAAAATGATGATACTGGTGCTGGAGAAAACTTTTTTCTGCATTTGTTCCGTTTCTCTCTCTGTGTATCCCTTGATTATTTATTTATTTATTTTTTTGCGGCGGGGAGGGGGGGAGGCAGGGACTATTCAATTTTTTGTTGCCTGTTGCTTTAGAGCTTAGTTCTGCTAATGGTTGTGGGACCCATCATAATGCATCTTCCTATAACCTCGCTCTCTCTCTCTCTCAGATTAGAGTTGTCTGATACCCTTTTACAGTCAAAATGGACATTGAAAGCATGGATAAGAATGAGGACTCAGGTAGCCCAGGATGGAGTGCTTCATTCTTCCTGCCGACAACGGAGGATGTCGCAAGAGCGTTCGCTGCAGCTGCAGCTGCTGCTACTACTGTTAGCTCAGCTCGTCCATCAGTTGTATTTTCATCAAAAAATGACAGCTGTGACAGCCAGCTTCAGAAATTACGAAACCGAGTTATGGGGGTGATGAAAGGCTTTTCACATCCCACTGAAACAAGAAGTACTAATTACAATCCAGAAGTTTTAACCAGCCAGAAGCGCCAATGGGCTCACTTTCAGTTACAATCCTTGGTATGTTTTTTCATCTCAAAGGAAGTCTTTGTAATTAACAACTTATGTTTCCCTTTATGATTCATCATCATCCCACATGAATTTCATGGATACATATCTTATGCTGCTCTTCTTCTTTTGTGGTGTGTGATATTGAGGGCCCCACCCTGCCAGGGTTGGGGGGAGGTTGTTTGTTTCCCATTTACAATGCCCCATGCATCAAATTCTTTTTGTAACTATGGTAATCTTTTGGGAGTTTTTTTTTTTTTGAGCTTTTTCTGTTTTTCCGGGGTTTGATCATTCTGTTAGTCTTAATGTAGTGATAGAATTTGTGCCCTGTTAATTTTCTTGTCTTAAAGCTTTGCTATCCTGAAATCTGATTTATGAATAATCCTGTTCCAAACTTCTACAGATGTATCTTTTCTTCCATTGCACTTTCTAGATGTGAATCTTACATCATTGTCTTTCCCTATTTTTTGCTCTGTTACACGCAGGATCACAGGTCTTACAAAGATCCATCAAGGCTTTTTGAAAGCATGGTAGTTGTTGGGCTTCATCCTAATTGTGATATTCAGGCACTACGAAGGAAACTATATGCAAGAAAGTCTGAAGGTTTAGGGAAATTTCGAAACTCCCGAAGTGGTCAGCAACATTCTTGTGTAGAGCCTAACCTTGAACCTCAGGTAGATATTTATACGATGAGAAATGTTTCAATTGGGTGTGAAGCTGTGAAAAATTGTTTTTTGGCGAGACTATAATGCTTTGTATTCGGGTTTCAGATTTTATTTGCCTACCCACCGGAGAAGCAGTTGCCGCTTAAACATAAGGACCTTTTATCATTCTGTTTACCAGGGGGTGTTGAGGTTGGGCCTGCTTTCTGCTCTATTAGCTTGGTTCTCATGATATTGCATTATTATTATGCTGAATTAGAAGAAATCCTTTAGTAGTTACTATGATCTACAATTTGGTGATGAGGTGACTAAGTTGAGACTCTTTGCAGCCTTGATTATAATTTGATTCTTGAAAATGGGGATCATAATTTTCTTAACTGTCTGATTAAGGTCTGGTACAAAGAATATCTTCTAGAATAAATTTAGAAAGATAATATGCTCTTTAATTCTAATTTGATTTGCTCAATTGCAACAATGATAGGGCATCGTATGGGGCAAACTTATGTATCATAAAAATGAGAATATACTTTCCAATTTTTATTTGATCTACTCAATTGGCAACCTTATAATGTAATATGTATTTATGAATTTTCTTATTGATGAAATGTAGAAGCCTTCATGCAATATATTAAATTGTACCAGCATAAAGTATATCAAATTGCAGATGGTATTAGGAATTTTTTTCTATTCTTACAATACATCTTTTGCGGAGTCTCAAACAATTAGTACTGAAGGAACACGTGGAAAACAATAAGATGTACTCATGACAATAGTAAGACCTGTAGAAGTGATCAAGTTATCCCCTGGGTTGCCCAAGCAGGATTACATGTTATTAGTTCATTTTTTCTCTCAAAAAAAAGCCTTTGGCTTTGACATCATGAAAAGTTAATTGACAGCTGAGACAGTGAATATTTTCCTTGCTTTTGTGATTCTTCTTCACTTGATGAATGAATTATTTTACTGCAAAACTAATCAAGTACACATATGCCAGGCAAGATTTGGGGTTACCAAGATGCATCAAAATAGCCTAAAAAGTCTCACAAAACAGAATATCAAAGGAGTCTACCAACTTATTGGGGGGTTTCATTTTTGCAGTCACCTTCAACATTCTTTCCTTAAGTTATGCATGAATTAATTTTTTTTTTATTCATTTCCTTTCCATCCACAAATGACACTCAAGACTTGCATGTTCCACCACTCATAATCTTCTGTAAACTGATGCATAATTCTTGAAAATGCCAATTTGCTGCAATTTCACTGGAGTTCTCAGCTTATCCTTAGGAACCAACAACAATGTGATGGATGCTTAGGTTTTACCTTCTTGCACCATGCAATGTGAGACTGATAAGCCTCTGTCAATTTCTGCACCCTTCAAGGTAAAGTTGCAATGCTTGATGAGTTTCCAATCGCAACTAGCAACTGCCACAATAACCTGATCTGCTACAGAATCTATAATCATGAGCAGACTACCATCAAATCCAAAACATGTTCTCCTTTTGGACATCCCAAATACGAGTTCCTTTTAGGTAATAAGCATGCACCCATTGTATTAAAAGTCTATCTTCCTTGTTAGCCACTGGCCACACTTGCTCTAATAAGATGATTTTAACCATTGCTTAGAAATTTTGTGGCCTAGTCTTGTTTTCTTTTTGATATCGGTTCTATTTGTTGTTGCATGCATGCTATTAGTTTAATTTATGAATCTCCCATCAACAATGTGCTTTCAGGTTCATGCTGTTGAGAAAACTCCTTCAATGAGCGAGTTAAACGAAATACTTCTTGGACAGGTATCTTTTATGTTAGTTCTACAGCGTAGTATGGACACTTCAATCCCAGCAGAAAAAAGACTCTTACTGCTATAGTTATATACACTTTCTTAGGTTGGTATCCTGCAGCCTTGACAGAGAATACAGCAAATATAAATCATCATATGTTTTTCTGCCTAGTCATTTAAAAATTATGAATAACTATTTAGACAATACTAGACCATGTGATGAGTACATCCCAGAGTTTTGATTTATTAATTTATTTTATTAGATTTGCCACCATATTTTGTTATTTTTTGGATATTCATAGAATTTTATAATTTTGGTAATCTCTAGGATGTCTATGAATGTTATATTTTACTTCTATTATTTTCTTATTTTAAATTATTATTAATAGAAATTTTTATTTATTTCCTAATTAACCTAGGTTTAGTGTGTCTCTATAAGGATCCTCATTTTAGTATTTATCTATGGATAGATGATATATTGAATAAAGTTGTTGCTTAAATGTCTCTATCTCTCTTCCCCTTGTTTCTTCTTCCTCTGTCCTGTTGTATGTTTCTTCTCCCTCTCCTCTTGTCATCCCTGCTGCTTATTATTTTTCTCCCTCTTTTCTCTTCTTTCCACTTCTTCCATATATCAAATTGGTCTTAGAGTTGAAATCTTGATTTTCTAAACTTTTCCTAATTATCTAAAATCCACTGCTCGTTTGCAGCTCTACAAATAACCGGACAAATAGCCTACCACCTTTGCAAAACAGGCACCACCAACCACTAAAAAGTTGCCCGCCATTGTCATCTTCAATAACGAGTCATCAGTGACAGCCAATCCCGTTGCTGCTTTTCCCTGAGAGTACAAACACATTGTCAAAGACAACTCAAAAATATCATAAGAAATATATTGGCCATAGAAGTATAAGGATCCTTACTTGACAAGGTTAATTTCCTTCCACCCTGGGTTAGTTGATGAGGATATCTCGGAGATTTGATTTATTAATTCTTTTATTAGATTTGTTTCTATATTTTGTTATGAAAAATGCCAAATGTCTCACACATCTACAACCCATTTACTACTCATTCACTATATGTAGGCTCATATTAATTTTTTCATTTGTTTATAATCCCAATGGACTCTACATATAGAGAGTGTGGTTGTAGGTGGGTAGGGCAAGTAACATTACTCTTTTGTCATATTTTGGAGATTTCTTATATTTTATGATTTTGGTAGTCTCAAGGAAACCAATGTTATGTGTTATTTTTTTTATTTTTTTTTTTTCAGGTTATCGTTAATTATAAAATTATATTTATTTCCTAATTAACCTAAGAATGTAATGTCTCCATATAAAGATCTTAATATTATTATTTTTTAGCCATAGATAAATGTTATAATGAGTACAGATGTTTCCTATTGGTCCCTCACTATGTCCCCCCTCGCTTCTTTCCATCCCCCATTGTTTATCTCTTGTCCCTCTCCTCTTGTCGTCCGTGTTACTTCTCCCCCTTCTATCTTCTTCCCTCATCTTCCTTGCATTACCATGTAAATTAAAGAACAGGCAAAACTGTCCCTGCTTGCACTTGCTCCCAAAAAATCTTGTGCATAACTTTAACTGACATGTCCTACCAGACTTATTTCAATTTCCAATCTATTGTTTTGCAGGAACAACTCAAACATAGTGATCTGTCCTTTGTGTTTCGTCTGCAGGTAATTTCTAGAAAAACGAAAAAAGACTTTTTGCTTCTGTTGTTGCATTGGCTCTTCAGCTGGAGCAGATTAAACTCTTGACTTTTACTTGTATACTGTTCATGGGGTTGGAAATGGAACTTACTTGCTGCAAAAAATTCTTTTTATTTCATTTACCCAACCTGCTATATTTAATATTCACGTCTTGATGACCATTTTCTCTTTATATATTTTTTTTTGAGTTGCGAAACTTCGCCTTTGATGTGTTGCAAGACATCATGTATCATGAAGTTTAAATCTCGTGTTCTACTTTCTCTTTTTCTGTTTGATCATATATAAGATAATTCTATTGAAGCTGCTCCCCTGATATCATATGGATTTCCCTACGTACTTCCATCCACTCTCCATGGGAAAATTTGGCCGATAACATTCTGTCCATGGCAAATTGCCTTCATATATAAGTGTTTGACTTCAATGACACATTGTTGCATAAGAAGGTAACTGTTGTCTTCTGTGGAGGGGGTGCTTTGGAAAAGCTATCATGGCCTTGTATTGTGGAAAATTCAATACATTGCTTAAATTAGTGAACTGTAGTTTTCTTTTAGGCCCCTTTTGGATGAGGGAATCAGACCCTAGAATTCAAATTTGAAATTAAAATTTTGTGCCAAATTCCAATTTTGGTGTTTCACGTGAGGCGGAATTGAATTCTTAATTTATGTTCCAATTCCTTTGCATTGAAAAATAGTTGATATTTCTTTGTAATTTTAGATATAAAGTAAAGAATTGTAATTTTGAGGATAAGATTTGTTTGTCAATTAGATATAACAAAATCGAACAATAAGAGACCCATTGGATAAAATATTTTCCATTGTTTGGGTCATATAGAGGTGTGTCGATCATATTTTTATTTTTTAATTTATTTTTTAAAAAATTAAATGAAAGTCTTATTTAAAAATTTAAAAGTCAATATTTTAAAAAAGAGTGTTGTCTAAAATATTTTAAATAATATGTATATAAAATATTATATACATCTAAAAAATAAGATTTTTTGAAATTATATTATACCATATTTCATATATTAAAAAATTTAGAATTTATATTGAGTTATTTATTTCTTTTTAATGTATGGATTAAAGAATTTACCATACCCCAATTTTATTTTTTCTTTTAGAATTATAATTTCTTAAACAGTCCAAATAATATAATTTAAATTCTACCTAATTCCATTTGCATATGAATTGGAATTGGACTTACAATTCCAAATTGCAAGTCAAAATCTGCAATCCAAACAAACCCTTTTTATGTAAAATTTATTTCCATTCAATAGATCTTTATATTATAATCAACACCATGAAGCTGTAGAAAAATTCTATATTGCAAGTTGTCAATTAATGAGAGCATATGTGAGTTGAGAAGTCCCACAATTGAGAATTTAAAGAATTCACAGTGGCTTGTAGTGTGTTGACTCACAACATAATTGTTTAGACTTTGGGTTAAGATGGTGCTAATACAAGCAAGTAAACCTTGCATATGTTTGCCCAATGTTGTCCTACAACTTCTTCCTGGAATATTCCTTCAGATTCTAGCTGTGATATTAGAGTCAATGCGATGCGGACATCACATCAAATATTCCAAAAGATTTTAGAAGATATTATAATTTTATTGGCTTTTATTTGTTTTACTTATTAGATAAGATTCTAATTTAATTTTATTGTGTTAAATTTTATTGTGATTTCTTATTTTTAGTAATAGATAATTTGTTACCAAATTATCTTAGGCTTAGTATTTCTCTTTATAAAGACACTATGCTCTAATTTTGGATAATTGATGAATGAATGAATGTTTTGATAAATCAAATGCAATTGGCTATTCGTGACTTTTTCCCCTTGGTTTGACCTCTTTCATGTCTCTATCCCTCTAGTCTTTGTTTTTGTCACTACCCCTTTATTGTTCTTCTCTCTATTTTTCCCCTCCTCCTTGAATCAAATTGGTATCAGAGATAAAATCCTACATTTTTCGCCTTCAGCAACATCACCACCACACCAGCAACGACATCATCCCCACCAGTAACATCCCCATCCCCACCAGCCCGACCATCCACTATTCAACCCGCCACGTTCGTCCCATGCAACCAACAACATCACCAACTTCGCGTCCCACCGTCCCACACCATCACATCCAGTTCGCCTCTTCCTCCAGCAAGCGGCATATCCTCTATTTCTGCTTTCTGATTATTTTGAGCTACACAAAAAAAATACCTTTTCTGTTTCCATAAAACGAGAAGGAGTAGAGAGAGAAGTCACGATACGGGTTGAGCCGATTCTTCGTCTACATCTTCATTGTCTTCGCATCATCCTCCTCGTCTTCATCTTCTTCGTCTTTGTCGTCGCCGTTTGTCGTCGTCACCTTCGTCGCTATCTCCGTTGCCTTCATGGCCGATGCTATCATCAAACCAAGCAAGTGCCACCGTCGCCGCCTGAAAGGGAGGGCATGCGTTGATCAGCCTCGTTCCTTCTCTCTCTCTGTATCTATAGGCTTGAAGCCCCAGATATAAAAAAACAAAAAAAAAAAAAAAAACCAAAGAAAAAAAAAAAGAAAAAGAAAAGAGAGGCGAAACCACGAGGCAAAAAAAAAAAGGAGAGAACAAAGAGAAGAAAAGAGGGAAAGAAAAAAAAAGAAAAAAAAAGGAAAGACAAGAAAAAAATAAAAACCATTTTTGATTGCACATTTTCAGACGACATTGGCAGCTCAGTTCAATTTCGGCTTCCTTCCCACGTGTCTATCAATGTTGACGGCCGCTTGCACCGCTGCTCGGCTTGCGGATGAAAAGTTCACTATTGAAGTTTTAACTCAACAGGGTCGAGTTACCGTCACTCGGGGAGAATTGATGCGAACATCACATCAAATATTCCAAGAGATTTTAAATGATATTATGATTTTTTTTGGATTTTATTTATTTTACTTATTGGACAATATTCTAGTTTGATTTTATTATATTCTATTTTATTATGATTTCTTATTTTTAGTAATCAATAATTTGTTACCAAATTATTTTAGGCCTAATATTTCTCTTTATAAAGACCCTATGCTCTAATTTTGGATAATTGATGAATGAATGAATGTTTTGAGAAATCGAATGCAATTGACTATTCGTGACTTTCCCCCTCTCCTCCCTTGGTTTGACATCTTCCTTGTCTCTACCCCTCTAGTTTTTGTTTTTGTCTTTACTCCTCTGTTGTTTTTCTCTTTTTCACTCTATTTTGCCCTCCTCCCTACATCATAATGGGTCGGGTGGCATAAGTGCAAGTGAATCTCATATGGTTATTACGGTAGCACAGATGAAGCCCATGGATGATATGCTCATAAACGGTAAAGCCTATGGATTAGGCAATATGAGGTTCGTGTTCTCCTTTAACTGTGCATAACAACAGATAAAGCTTACGGATAAGTGAAGTCCATGGATGAGTGTGTGAGATTCACTCTCTTGGCTGCTTATGAAAACAGGTTAAAGCCATGGATGGTGAAGCCTATGGATGGTAAAGCCCATGCATGATAAAAGCTGTGGATGAGTTGCCACTAGTTTGCGTTCAAGGGAGAGTGCTTGTTGTGAATTAAACTTGGACATGGGGAGATTATTGATAGTACATGTGAGTTGAGTCTCACATCAGAGAATTTAAAGAAGTCATAGCAGAATGTGTGGTAGTCTATAACCTAATAGCTTATATTTTTGGGTTAGGATGTTCAACACGTTCACACTTGCACATTATGCACTCAGGTTATGCAGTGCAATTCCATTCTTTATGGTTTTGCAGTTCCTAACACTTAACATTCTTTTGCAGCCCCTTTTTACTTATAAACCTTCTCTTTCTAATGAAATGTTTCGTATCTATAAAACCGAACTCATTTTAGTACTTTGTGTGGATTGAGTAATTACTGGTCAACAGTAGCATGGAAAATAGCTATTTGAGGAAGTCTGTAAAGCTGTCATTTCTTAGACCTTACTGAAGTAATGATGCTTCATGTTCGTGGAATGCAGATCTTTAACTTATGTTGCTGGTGGTTCTGTTGGATCCATCACCTTAGTGTTTCATTTGTTTGCAATGGTTTGCAATTGATGAAACAAATGTCTTGCTTGTGAATTGCAGATTTTGAGCTTACTGTGCAGATGTTTGTGTTAGATTCTAAAAATTGCCATCTACATTTTCTTCCAAGTGATATGAAATTTAGGCGACAGAAATATTCCACTATTAGTTTCTTGCTTGATATTTGGAAGCTTTTAATCTTTTCATTTTTTTAATTCAATATTGTGGGGAAGGCCTTCTTATACATTGCTGTCTTCCAGGTTGCTGATAATTCAACTTTGTACGGATGTTGTGTGCTAGTTGAAGAAATAGTGCAACATCCATCCCGATTGATCTCCATGATTTCTGATGGCCAACCTTTAAGCTCATCTTTGGGCAGGCACATAATAACAACGCGACGTTGTTATTGCATACTTTCAAGGCTACCATTCTTTGAATTGCATTTTAGTGTCCTGAACAGGTGTGTTTACTTGAATTTTGTGCGTCTTTGTTTGTGATTCCTGATGTCTGCGCTATGTTTTGATGTTACTGATCAGAAAGGAGTATCTTGAGTTCTACTTTTGGACAGGATTTCTACACAGTGACAATGCATCTGTAGAGATGAATGTTGCTGGTTCATTATGCAACCTATTTGCCCCTGCTTCTGACATTTAAAACGTGGATAACAACATTCTTACTTTGTGTATTGGGGTAAAAGAATATTCTGCTTTGTGTGCTGAAGATGTGAAGTTGAAGAAGACTAATATTTAATCTTGATGAAGTGTGTTAGATGCATATATTTTGATTTATTATCAGTCTGATATATTAGATACACAATTTTAGATCCTAATTTCTGCCATCTCCTGATTTCAAATGTCAAAGGACACTTGTTATGCCCTCCATGTTGAATAAATTACCATCTTTTCCAGAAATGATTCAACATGAATATATACTTAAAAGGGTAACTCATTACTCGCTTGGTCTGGAAGGCTTAAATTTATAGTCTTAACCCTTGAAAAGTTGTTTCTATTGTTTGAACCAATAACCTTTATACTTCAATGGAATAGCCTCACCATTCGAGTTACTTTACTAATTTTATTCTGTTGCCTACTTCCAGAATTGGATTATGGGGACAGATTTAATGGAGGAAGCAAGGGCAGCATTAGAAATGCTGAAGTTTCTGGATTTTCTGTGATTAAATAATTTCATGGAACTGGAGTAGTTCAAATGAACAGGACCAGTCCTGATGAGTTTTAGGGTCAAAAAAGTGTGAAATATATTTACTTTTTCAGCCTTTAAAGGAGTAAAGAACTGTGAATCAATGATCGATGCCAATAGGGACAGTGAATATGTCTGAATTCATCCTGCTCTCTCCTTTCCTGGGGAATTTTAAAAGAAAAGCTACATTATCTACTGATGTCATTATGTCTGTTGACGCTACTGACATTTTCCTGCAGCATATTTACTGAAGAAAGATTGGAATTGTTAACAAAAAGAATCAGTGCGTTTGATTTTGAAACATTGGATAAGGATAGTGAGGTAGAAGAAGGATCAGAAGAGAACAGTTATGCTGTTTCATTGAAACATGTGACAGAAGATGGACTGAATGAAACTGTTAGGATTGATCAATCAAGTTCAAGTGACTCTACTTCTGAAAGAGTAGGTGATGGTGGAAGTTACCTGGTGCATATGGATGTTGGAGAAAACTATACCTCATTCAAGGGTCGTGTTGATCATTGTCATACTCCAATAATTCCTAAAATTGATATCCTCTTATCTGAAAAAGAAGCCGCAGCTGGAGTGCTGAACTCATTGGCATGTGATATCAATGCTGATAACTTTTCAACAGGCAAACAAACATTGGAAAAAACCATGCCAGATGCTTTCTCGCCGCTACTTCGCTATCAACAGTATGAGAGTTCTGAATCTTCCTCCAGGTATATGATTGTTTTTTTCTATTTTTGATGCTTTTGAACTGCAATATACATACACGTAAGGTGGAATCATGGAAGTGCTTTCTTGGTGAATGGAGCTTGTTTGTGCTGAATAGAACATGTATAGCTGTCTTACTGTGCTCAAATGGCCATAAGAATTTGACCTGAAACTGCTTCTCTCAGAAAAAGGCAATAGAAAAAAGAAAAAAGATTCGGATATATCCAAACTCTTAATATATACATTTACATTACACACATATTATCATTTCCCTCCAGAATGCATGACTGTGTTTTCCGCATGTCTACACCAGTTTATGAATGAACTTTTAATTAGCATCAGCTGAGAATGAGACACGTTGACTTACATTTCAAGGGGGGAATACTTAGGCCGTGGCCTTGAACCCCTGATGTTCCCTGAAGGGTTAATTTTCTAGCTCAGAAGAAACCATTTTAAAACCAAAACAATGGTAACCAAAAGATAACAGAAGTATTTTCTTGGTGGATCTCATTGCTTGGTTGCGTTAGCATTGATACGAGTTTTGGTTTGCAAGGTAAGGTATCCAATAACTTCTGTAGTGATCTCTGCCATAGTCAAGAAGGTTTTCTAATGAGGTCTGAAGTATTTAGAAATGAAATCATGTTGCTGTCTGTCAAAAACTTCTCTAATAGCTTTTAGAAATCATTTTTACTTCTTTTTCTGATGGGATAAAAGTTTTCTGTTTATTTGATTATAAATCAAGTATCCATCACTTCATCTCTATTTAAGTGAAGATGTTATTAGTGGTGGAAGTAAAGAAGAATGATTCGGTAATTTTTCATGCACGAGTTTCGGGGTTGGCCAAGTACCTGTGATGTAAAAAACCTTCGAATCTCAATTTTGAGGCTCTTAACTCATTCCTCATTAAGTGATATAAATGGAGAGTTTGTTGAATGCTTAGCATTAATATTAGTGATGATAGAGTAAGATAAGCACCTTATTATATTTAAAGAAGCAACCGCTTCAGCAGTGTAAAGTGGTGAAAAAACTGTCTGCTATGGTCAAGGCCTCAATTCTGATCATAGTTAGATCTGTCACTACATAGGAAAATGCTCCCCCCCCCCCCCGGGCATGGTCTTTCGTTCTTCTTT
>JAOVVI020008047.1:0-14451 GCA_028571085.2 Nepenthes alata
AACTCAACAATCTTACTTCAAAGCAACATCTAGAGTTGTCCGTTATCTATTATTATTAGTCTTTCTCCCGAGTTATTGAGAAGGAAAGGGGATTCTAATAAATAGTCCTCTAGGCATGTTAGCACTCTCATTACAGGTTAAACTGGATTTCTTGGAGCAACCTTCTAGGTTCCAAACCCTGGAGTCAATATTCTCCTATGAGCATTTGGTACATGTATTGGTTCGTGGAAGAGTGCAAGGGCCACCACTACTGAGGATCTCTCATATAGATATAATTATAAACAGTTTGAAAGAAATCTGGATAGTGGATTCGGGAATCTTTCCAAGATAATCAATTTGAACATGTCATGAAAAGCCTACCCCTCCTAGCTATGAAATTAGTGGAAAGAATACAGCTGATTCAAAAAATTATAAGATTCATCTACAGAATTTGGTTGAGCAAAAGAAACTGACTAATTAACGATAACCGGTTTAGCAATTAGACTATCTTCTACTTGTAGTATTTGATTATTGATACATACAGTCCCTTCCCACCCCAAAGCCTGTATAGAGTCTGTCTTCACATGGCTTGCTCGCTTACAGTCGACCTTTGCCCGGCGTAGGCCCCCCCCCCCAAAAGCCTATATAGAGTCTGTCTTCAGATGGCTTACTTGCCTCCAGCGAACCTTTGCCCGGTGTAGGCAACTAGCCCAAAAAGAGAGCAATGCTTCTAGCAAGGGCATATAAAAACACCTTAAGTATCACCTAGTGTCTGCCTTTATGCTTGCATGCACAGAACATATGAGCAGACAGAAAGGGAGAGAGTAATGAATAGGCACAATTATATTCATACTCCGGCACATTTGTTTCATCACAGATGACTTGTGTTTTGAGAATGTACACCAACCATAGTTCACTTGTGTTTACTCTTAGGGTAGTTTAGTGCACAAGGCTTCCCGCAATTTGTAATTTTGCAGATGATAAAATGTAGGCAGCCTTACCATTGCATTATAGGGAGATGGTTTTCGTGGTTTGAACCTATGATTATATATTAAAATAGAGCAAACTTACCATTGTGTCAAGACTTACCTGTTTAGCTCTATGCCTTCATTTGTATTAATCTTGAAAATAACCAAATAATAAGTTCTCTTAACAATCCCTTGCAGATATTCTGTCGTGGAAGTAGGCAAGACACAAGGGGCTTTAGGTAATGCACTCTTTCATTGGTTTCCAAATTTAACTATGCAGTTCATGCAAATCTTCTTTTCTGTTTTTAGTTTAGCTTAGTTTTTTGTCAATAATTTGCCTCTTATATTGAATGGGAATAAATAGGCTTATACAATAAGAGAAGTAATTTTAAATTTTAATCATGAGATAGCAAGAAATGCCATTGAAAGCTTTAGGATGCGGGCCAGTGGATAATTATAATGTTGGATGTGGCTTCTTGGAATTGGAGTTTATATCAAGGAGTTTAAAAGCATTTTTGTCACTCATCACATTTTGAGTTACCAAGTTCTCAATGAGTACGCATAGTGTGATACATAGTACGGAAGTTAGCGTCATTTTTCATATGAGATTATAATTGAGAATCACATTCGGTTCATGGAATACTATAATGCAGAATGCAGAGGAGTTGTTCAGGATCCCGGTAATTATGACTGTACATTTTGTACTAGGTGTTGATATTGGTTTTGTTAATTGAGACTAGGGCCTGATAGTCTTTTTTTTTAAACAAAAAAATTCCTTTGAGAACGTTAACAGCCTTTGAGAAGTGTCCCAAATTTGATTCTCAAGAAAGTGAATGGACGGCAATCTGAGAACATTTGAACTAGTTAAACAAATACTCGGTGAAAAGTGCAATGTAAAAAACCAGAATCTTTGCTCACAACCAATTATTTCCTGCCGACTCACTTCGTAGTACTCTTTTGTTCCTACCTCGAGGTTAATATATGTGCAACAAATGTCATTTATGTTTCCAAATGATGTCTTTGGCCATATTGCTGTGAATACAATGGCACTAAAATTGGTAAAATTGACCGAGAAAAGAACAACATATTGACTGTTAAAGTTGTGTGACATTTGGATTCAAACAATTTTTAGGGAATTGCGATTTTTCATCAATTTATCATCCCAATTTTTCGTGAGTAGTCATGAATGAAGAGTAGGAAAGCCTTGATATAATAGTAGAGTTATCATCGTGTGACCTGATAGTCACAGGTTTAAGCTATAAAAATAACTTCTTATATAATACAAGGTCAAAGCGTATATAACAGATCTAAAGTGGTCTGATTCTTTTCTAGATTCTGTGTATAGAGAGAATTCTGGGCACAAGCTGCCTTTTTTTGTCATGAATGTAGTGTTTTTTCTTATCTTTGGCATTATGACACAATGGAGTGAATTTAGGAACTTCTTTCAAAATTATCGTGTAACAACTATTTTGTTTCCCTATGCAGCTGTGGATTATGGGTTCTCTTGCATGCTATCTCTGTCAGAATAGAAGATGCAGAAAGCCACACGGCATTCACGACCATATGCGATTTCATTCATGACTTCTTCATCTGTGAGGAATGCCGCCAACATTTCTACGGCATGTGTTCAAGGTGAAGTTACGGGAATGACTTTCTTTGCCTTACACCTACGAGCAAAAACTTTCACCAATCTTAATGCCTTTCTGATCTGATATAAGCTAAATTCTATCATCCAGCATCTCTACCCCATTCAACAAAACCCGAGACCTTGCCCTCTGGTTTTGGGGCATACATAACAGAGTCAATGGGAGACTAAGGAAGGAAGAAGCTTCTCTAGAGACTGAAGATCCCAAGTTCCCGAAGATCATATGGCCTCCGAAGCCACTTTGTCCTTCGTGTTACCTCTCTTGGGACCACGAAAATAGCACAAATGAACAAATTGATTGGGATCACGATGAGGTGTTCAAATTCTTGGTTGGTTACTATGGAAAAACGCTGGTCTCAGTGTATAAGAAAAAGGGTCTTAACAGAAACGGCAGGGATGAGATTGCCATGACCGACGACATGGTTGGCACGACAAATGCTGTGGTTGTGCCTGTCGGAGCTGCAGTGGCAATTGTGGTAGCTAGCTGTGCCTTTGGGGCGCTTGCTTGCTTTTGGCGTTCACGGCAGAAGAGTCGGAAGTATGGACTTCACCTGCACTCTTTAAAGAACATATGACCCATGGGAGGGTAATGAGATCTTTTTGGAAAAAGAAAAAAAAAAATAGATTGACGACACAACAAGTAGAAAGAAACCAAAACCAAACGCTGAATATTGTTAGGATACAATGGGATGACGTGACATCCTATCTATTTAACCACATTAATAGAAGTCATGTTAGGTTTTTCTCAGTTTTTTTGTCCTTCGTATTTTCAGCTGTGATGATTTCATTCGGACAACTTGCATGGCCAGGATTGTGATAACATGTTATGATGTGTTGGACTCATTTTATAGCAAAATTGTTGGTTGAAATCTTTACAGTTGAGAGTATGAAGTGACTCTAAAATGGGTTAATTCTAACAAATTTTCAGCAATGAGTTCATATCAAAATAGATAGATAAATAATCACAGGATAGGTTATGCTTTTAAAAAGTTAACTCTGTTTTTCATGATTTGGTTCCATGACGTCAGGACAAGAAGGCCGAACTGAGATATATCATCTTATAATTCTACTCATCTTATAATCTTATTTTTTCATCACTTGTAATCCTAACGGTGATGATCTTATCTCTATACAATTTAGACTGTTTAGACTATGACAATATGATAAAATATCTTAACTCATCTAATAACTCTACTCGGTTAGTTTATTGTCGCAAAATTTTCATCATATTGTGTACTGAATAACTGTAAAATAGTAGGATTTCAACTGTTTTTTAGTGAGATCTGCGATTAATGTTGTTCTGTTTTGTGATTTGATTTGGTGATTTCCAGGACGAGGAGAAACTGGAGCTGAGAATATCAAAACAGGAAAGCAACAGTTGGCCGTTTGGCGACGCGCGTAGCGCGGAGTTAAGCTGGCCTGGATAGCATCACGATGGCATACCGAGAGCCGGCATGGAGTCTCTTACTGCGCCATCTGCAGGTACGATCTCTCTGCAACACTTCTTTAATGGAGTTTCTCATCGGAACTTTTTTTTTTTTCTTTTGGAATGGAGGAGATTGTCTTTTCCTGGAATTTATGCAAAATAGATATACATGGGGAAGAAAAATTAGTTCATCTCTACGGTGCTGTGTTCAAAACCCTAGCAACTAAGTCCCAACCGAAAATTAGGGTAATCGAATCGAAAGCTTTGGTTCTGGTTTGTGATTTGTGATTTTTTGTGGTTCGGTTTGATTTTAGTTTGGGAAATTTTGGTTTTATACTAATCAATTTGATGAATATATAGGTGTCATTTATTTACAAATTTGAAAAAATATATATATTTGCATTACTGAAATATAATTTGAAATGCATTTTTTTATGGATTTATTTCAAACTTACTTTAGATTTGTGGTTTTAATTTTTTTATATCTTATTTATGGTTTAGTTGGTATATTTATTTATTTATTTAGCTTTATTAGGTGGAATTTATTTATTGTATGGAAATTAATTGTGTTAAAGTTTGGAATTGGTATGCTTATTATTTGTTATGAGGATGCCTAATGTTTATGAATTTCATATTTGTGATAAACATTATTTCTCTAAAATTAAAATAAATAAAAATATATATATATATATATATAAATTGAATCACGTTGATGGGTTCAAAATTAAAAATTACCCATAACTTTAGTTATTTTCTTCAAACGTGTAAATAAACCTCAAAAATGCATAATTTTGTTTTTTCTAAGTATGACATTTTCGGTTAGAAAACATATTAAATATATAAATATAATAGTTATTTTAAAAAATTAATAAAAAATAAAAATAAGAATTAATATTCTAATTAAAATTTAAATATTTGATACGTAAAAAATTAATAAGAAAGTAAAAGATAATATGAACCGACTCTCTACCTATCTCATGAAAGTATATCCTAGCACCGGGCTGCCATGCCCATTACCAACCGGCGGCAGCCGCCCCCCCTTCCACCTTGCCTCCTCCTATCGTGCCGCCACTTCCTCATTGTCACTAAACTTGCTATTTTCGTCTAATCTTAAATAAATATATATATGAGAACATGAGGTTTATATTCCTTTTGGAATAATAATTTCTAATAAGTTTACCAACTAAATATTATAATTATTATTCCATCAATGATAGTTCAAATTTTAAATCACACTATAATCACATGTATAAGATTTTATTGTATATTTTACCATTATCTAACCTTTTTTTATTTTTTAAAGAATTAATTTCATTCATCTTATTTAATAGATTTAAAATAACATTTATAAACGACAAAAAATAAACAAATTCACCTTAATTTTTTTTTTTAAAAATTAAATCTTAACATTAACTTTACAATTTAATATTATGATAGAAAATTATATATTTTTAACTATTTCTTTGATAGATGCTAATAATAGTCAGGTGAAAGCCAGATTCAATATATACCTCCATGTAATTCAATATATTTTTAAAATAATATTTAAACAAAATAAACTATAAAAATACATATTTTTCTAGTTCAAATTTAAGATACAATTTTATATTAAATTTGATTTTCGAAAATTTAGGTCAAAATATATTTTTATACTTTATATATCATAAAATATCGTTTTAAATTTATTGATTTTGATAAATATTAAGTTTGATTTTTTTAAAGAATAATATCAGTAAATAAAAATTAAATCATTTAATTTACCATGTAGCAATCTTCTTCTTTTTTAAATTAAACAAGCCAACGGGCAAGGCCGCAATAGACAGAAGAAACAATAAATATAGCTTATTTAGCTCTTACTGCCACAATAAGCTCGTACGGCCTATAAGACCCCAACTCAAGGAGGTGCTTCGCTCCTCCTTGGTTTCTTTATGGTAAAAGAGACCTAAAAAAAAATCTTACACCCTAATTTATACTCCATATATAATAGAAAATTCTCGTGGGATAAGTCACAGGAGATGGCTAATTAGCATCACCATCCTTCCTGTGACCACCACCACCACCCTCTTGGTGGTTGCTGCTGCCACCGCTCGGTATGGACAATTTGACAGGCAATTCCTCTGCCGTTCGGGAGGAGTTTTCACAGAGTACCCAAAGAACAAGACAAAGCATGACTCCGACAGAGATGAGGCCAAGCCCAACATCGACCATGCGGAGGTAATGCTCGAGTGGCGGGCAGTAGCTCGAGGTGATCTTCATGAATGTGCCGTGCACGAATTTGCAGTTTTGAAGGCTTAGCATTGGTGGTGTGTAGTGCCTGATTGCGTAACTCACATTAACGGCCACCACTAGTTGATCATACATTGCCGGAGTCAGCCTTCCGACAGTGCTGCAGATGTGATCTGTCGATATATTGCACACGTATGTCTTCCAAACCTGGAGTACATCATATCCGAGCAGGTAGAATGCGAGTGTTAAGTTTAATTTATCTATCTATTTATACTAATAAAAAGCATAAAATGATGATTGGGCCGTTAAAAAAAGAAGTGTGTAGAGGATAAATTTAGAGTTCTTTCCATCTTCAACTCCCCTTCGCCGCTGGCTCGATAGTGTTGGGATCATGTGTAACTTGAAGAAGTGTCTAACATTGAAAATTTGGAAGCAGTAATGATTTGTTAATGGGCGTGTGGCCTCTTGGGTCAAGATGGTATCCAATCATTGATGCAAATATCGATCGATATATATCAATATCAAGACCCCCAATATTAATATTTTTTGATACCATAAAAATATTACGATATGTTTTTGTATTAACAATATATTGATCAATAAAGCCTTATTTGCTTACGATTTATTAAAATTTCTTTCCAATATATTGAATACTGATACTTATTATCTAATATATTTGACATTAATATGGTTATGATTAATACTAATATTTTCATTCATGTGCCTAACATGTGGATAAGTCATAACCGTGTTCGCGCTTACACGTGCTTGAGAAGCTTGGAACTTTCGAAGGTTCTATGAGATCCGGAAGGAACCTCGGCCCTTTACTGTGAGCCCTGCAGCTGCATATGTTTATGCAGGCAATACAATGTTGACTTATCCGTTGATGGTTTAACCTAATAGATAAAAGTAAAGCTCTTTGTCTCAAATGGTCTTGACTCTCACTTCAATCAATCGCCTCACATTATTGATGTAAATATTAGCCAATATATCTAATATTGATACAACTGTTATCAATATTGATACTGAAACTGACATTTTCGTCCATATTATTGTGAACTATTTGATCTTAATTGTCCCACATGGAAGGATGACATAGACATTTCTCACTCCTCTATACTATTAGATTTTGTTTGACTACCGATCAATGATGAATCTAACCACCCTGCTTTTGGAGATGATGAAGCCTCAACAAGAACTTCTTTGAGAATGCGACTACTAGTCAAGTGTCGTGTGTTCAAGGTAAAAGACCTAAAATTGGTTCCGCCCTTCACATGTCCCGGTGCCTAGTGGAAATTTCATGCACCAGGATGGCTTTTTTAAAACATGTGCTCAAGGTTATCATGCTGCAGTGGCTTTTTATAGCCAATTTGCAGCTTGGAAAGAGATTATAAGATGGAGAAGTGTAATGTTGAAGAATCTCAAATTCCATATACTGTCATATTAACAATAGTCAGTATAATTTTAGCAAATATCTCTTCATTTAGGAATACAGAAGTAAAGGTTGTTCAGAAGAAATTATTAGAGAGAGACACTACTTAAGTTCATGCTTAGTTAATCTTAGTTTGACTGATGGATCCTTCATCACAATTTTTTTCTCACACTTACTTTAAACAAATTTCAGACACTTAAAAAGAAAAAAATGTCTTAGGCAATCTAAACACTAAAAACATAGGACAAATAAAGCTTCTACGAGAAAATGTCAATTAGTAGTGGTTGAAGTAAAAAAAAAAAAAAGAGGTAGATTTACAAAAACATACAATGGGACAATAAAACAGATTTAAAATTGTTTTCACTCCCGGATAACATCGCAACAAATCGAGTGGCATGCAAAAGCGAATTCATATAGATGAATCTCTTAGTTGAACTTAAGGCTTTATTGTTATTGCTGGGGAAAGTACTAACTACCCAGCATCACAGGCTTTCCCAGGTTTCACCTCTACCATGGGCTAATAGCTTAATTCATTAATCAATCTTCAGTTTCTCTCCTTGGTACAATCCCCACGTCATTGCTTAGATTCAAGGAAAACAAGCAGTGAAAAAGAGGAAATCAGAAAGAAATCGGCAAGAGACATACCAGAGAAGCATTCATCATAGACACCTCTTGTGTAAGGCACACACGATCTTGCAGTTGATCATCAAATGGGTAGCAGAGAGGCGGCATCAACGGTCCAGATTGATTGTAGTAGAAATAATCACCACGAGGCCGATCTGTGTCAGCATATGTGTATATAAATTGGTTGACAACATCTACAATGCCGGCAACAACTTTTTTGCTTTGGATGAGAGTTTGGTTTGTTGTTCTCTCGTCCACACATGGGAGAATATCACTAAGAGTAGTCTCTGCCTGAGGATTATCTACCCATTCTTGCATGGCCATGCAGGTATCAGTAATCGCACTGCAAGATGAAAATTAAGATGATTCTGTCAGAAAATGTTCTCATCTGACATGAAAGTGTACTCACATGCACATACGCCCCAAAAAAGAAAGAACAGAAAAAAACCCGGTGCAAAAAGCTCCAATTATGGCCGGTTCTGGTAAAGAATCAGACCATTTTTGTGTTTGTTCTACGCTGATAATATACTAGACTCAATGACTAGCCCGGCAACCTGCTTTTAACAAGGGTGAAAAAGACTAATTCTCTGTATATTTTTATTTCATAGCTTACAACATCTTTCATTACGCAAGAGGCCGTTTCCAATAACTCTATAAAAACTCTCCCCTAAAGAGAGAGCAGAGTGTTGATGGAATAATGATACACTAACAGGTAAATGGTAAATAGTGAATCATATGTTCATTCCATGCTATCAAATATAAAATGTGTTACAATAATATTCTACAGTATCTTACTTGTTGAAGATCATGAAAATTCCACACAGGAAGAATGTCACAGCAACTAGTAACCATCCACTGAAAATGAATCTGCATGCATATAAAGCAGACATATCAACATCGAATCATCGATAGACTCAGAGTAGCTACATGTCTTTGCGTAAACAGGAAAAGGGAAAAGGATGGAGTAAAAAGCTCACATGTGGATTTGCTGGTGGCCAAGCAGGGACAAAACTGCAAGAAGATATATCAGTGAAGATGTGAAGAACACAAAATCTAAGGACGATGGACGAATTCATAATGCCCAAGTTTGAAATAATACCTACCAAGACCAAGAAGGGCAAGAAGAAGCATTACAACTGCCACAGTAATTAATGCAGATCGCCTGCAACATTTGCAATAAAATATGCACTTATTAAAGAATGAATATGGACCCCCATTATCAAAGCTTAAGTTTATTTAATCATACACGATATTGAAGACTCTTTTGATTTTTGCAGCATTTTCACTAGTTTTCTCTGTCAATGTCTCAGCAGCAGAATTCAGATCCACACTCAACTCATCAATGTTATTTTCAACATTTGCGGGTAGGATGACCTGATAGAGGTTTATAGTTTTTGCAAGGTACAAATACTCGGTCACATTCCTCAGCATCTCAACAGTGTAGTCTGACTGGTTTACAACATAATTCAATGTATGCAACACTTCATCATGAAATTCATCTTGCCCCACAAACAAAAGAATGCAGCCAATCCTGTGGAGCAGAATATGCATAACATTAGGAAGAGCCAACTGATAGGAGAGGAAAAGTGACATAAATAGAGCTTTTCTATTTAAGGAGAAAATGATATTGAACGGGAGCCTTGATACAATGGTAGAATTATCGTCATAGATGAAAATATTAGTCGATATGTATCAATATTAGATCTTCAATATTGATCTTTTTTGATACTACAATAATATCGTGATATATTTCCATATTGGCTAATATTTCTTTGTCGGTTTATGATTTTCACAATTTTTTCTTCCAATATATACAATACCAATACGTATTTTTCGATATGTTCAATACTGATATGATTGCAACCGATACTAATATTTCTATCCATGGTTGTCACCATGTGACCCAGTGACCACAGATGGTTTAAATCCTATATATGACCTCTTTTATAATTCAATGTAATATCGCATACGATAGAATTAAAAGTGGTCTAACCCTTTTCTAAACCTCACATATAGTGACAGCTTCATAAACTAGCTGTCCCGTTCTAGAGCTTTTCTCAGAGAGGGCCAATGGTGTGGGGGAAGACGAACAGTCCAGTATTTTTCTGTAGACAAATTTGAGACTAAACTGTAGGACCAATGTGAAGTAAAAGCAGCAGAAATTTTGAAGAAAATAATTTCTTTGACATCTCACCCATGGAAAGTGGGAATTTGACTTTTTGGACAAAAACTAAATTTTCAGTTTTAGCCCAGAAAGATCACGAAAAAATTCTAATGGAATAAAGGTTATCAACAGCGTGTTTAGGCATCAAAATGATGCCAAGAGGCCCAACGTTTGACGCAACCAAAAACAAGTAAAATGATGTGCCAACTAGAATCAAACCTGAGTGCAAACAGGCTTGTTAAATGGATACTGAAACATAAAACTTGAAAGTACTAAAGGTAAAGAGATTACTTTGTTAAGCAAAGGAAAAAGGTATGGGCATATCCGCTTGAGTGGATGCATATGTAAGTAAATGCACATATGTGAAAGGGCAGGCACAGCATTAGAAGCCCAATTCAAAATATCAAATCAAAAATTATGCTGGTGGCAATAAATGAAGGGTTTCAGATTATTACGCAGAACCACATGTGGAAACAATTAGTAGTACAAGGCAAATCTTCAGTGATGATCTTTCCCCTTTAACATGTATCCTGCATCCACAGCAGTGATGTACCACCAGCAACACACCGAAGGAGACAAGCCATAATGCAGCAAAGATAAAACCAGAAGCACCTGTAAATGCAACAGACTGTACTGACAATAGTCAAAATGAAGTTGGTATTGTGTATTTTCATTTGTGTTTATGCAAAAGTTAACACAGTCGCACAAATGAAGATCAAATCATCTGATAGTCTTGGTGCTACTTCATAGAAAGCAGTAAAAGGGACCCATAGTTTTTACCACATATCCAGCAGCTACAACATTGCTCTTAGGAAAATTACCAACATTGGAAAGACTGAACTTGTTTGGGTACTAGTTCATTATTATTATGAGATTAATATGGCCGAAGAATAACACCCAAACTATAGTTTTATGTTTATGGGAATGCATAAAAATCACAAAAAAAGCTAAATATCCATGAATCCAAGGGAAATAGTAAAACAATTAAAGTCCTAAATCACCAGTGAGATTGTCAAACAAATCGTATTACAACTCCCTTCTGTACAATACCAGATGTACCTTCTGTAGTACATAATAAAACTTGCCCATTGCATCATTTATTCAGCATTATTTTTTTTTTTTGAAAAAAAAAAAGGAGTTTTGAGAGTGCCAAGTACGTATTATGTTCTGCTTTTATAAAATATAGGATGTCAAATGCCGTAATTAGCATGCTCTTAATGGTCAAACACAGGTACCTTGGAGTGTACTTCACACCACAAAGATCTTGCACGGCTTCAATCTTATCATGTGACTAATTGAGACGAATGTTATTAGCCTCCTGACTAACATTCCACAAATTAACATCCAAATAATTAGGTTGTTGGTTTTTTATGAAAAAAGTCAAAAGCCCATTCAAGCGATATATTTTGGCCATGAAAACAACTCATTTTGCAATTGTTCGCCAGATGGCTCCATTTGTAGTTGCCTGCAAGCACGCAGGTGATTGCACACAGTTCACAAAAACGATGGAAGAAAACTGAAATAAAGCAACTATGCTCAATGACCCAAAACCCTAAGAAGAAAAAAAAGGATATACAAGCTCTGTCCTCCACCCCCTTCTATTTAAAAAGCTGGCAAATTTTTTGGGGATAAAAAAGAGGATGAATAGGGTAGAGAGAGTATCACAGAACAAAACATCCAAATTCTCCATTATAAATTGAACAAAACAAGAGTCCAGGGCTAATAATTGCAACTTCTGCAATCTCATATATACAAATAACTCCAATGTCAACACCAAAAACTAAAGCCATATTATTCGAGGAACTAGAAACCCAACAGAGGATGATTGAGCTAAAAAGTGAAAGCAACCTCGGTAAGAATCAATCACATTTGAATAAAACCTCAAATAATTAGTTAACAAATCGAGTATAATAAAATCGACTTACAGCCCAGTAATGTTTGTTGGCAATATCCCAGCCACCCTGATATCGCTTGAATCCATCAAGAATATCAGGCCTCTTAGTTCGATTTCCAGCCAACACAAGAGTTCTCTGAGGCCCATTACCTCCAGGACCTGGTGCTTGAGCTTCGTCCAAGATTCCTCTCTTTAATGGCCCCAAATTCGCATCCCCTGAAAAAATATTTAACGTCACATGCAACAAATTGAAATTAAAAAAAAAAAAACAGAAGCAAATATTCTTGGTATCAATAACATGAAAAGAAAATTTTTTGAAATGATATCCAAGTGCCAAATACATTCGGTAGCAGAACAGTTCATAAAACACTTCTGATTAATAAACACAAAGTCAAACAAATCACGGCAACGAATAAATATAAATGCAAAAAAACCATAATCCACTCGTTACAAGAAATACTTTTATGCTTTGATTCGCAACGGCTTGACTAGCACTTCCCATCCAGAGGTCACAGGTAATAGCAAACTTCCAACTTTCCAAGAATCATGCTAATAAACGATTACAAGATTCATAAACGCTCGGGCATTTTAGGAGGATATATCATATACTCCGAGAATCAATATGAAACTTCACTTGCCAAAAACTAAGGGATTCTTGACATCCTAGACAGCATATAATTAAGGCCTACGTTGATCAAAATGAACTTAATTACAGACCAGGAAAAGGAAAAGAACGAAACGAACAACTGTGACGAATAAAATGGGAAATTTCAGGAAAACCAAGCGCATCAAATGAAAATCAACAAAAGATTGCTCCTTTTTTAAACATCGAACAAATAAGAATGAATTGCCAAGCCTCAATATCTGCAGACGCATTCTTGATTCAACATATCAAATGCTACAACAAAATAAAAAACACTGTATCATCTAACAAAGCGTGGTACTAGAAACAGCACGAACTCTCGCGTTCAGTATAAGAATTTCAAAAAGAGGAAAACACCGAATCATCCAAAAACATCTCAACACCAAAAACAGCAAGAAACGAACCTAAGATGTCTGTCAGAGGATCTCCCGTGGACTGCCGTCGGCCGGAAACTGAGACGGAGAGTAGCGAAGCGAAAATGAGGACACAGAAAGACACCAAAATCTTCATCTGCGACTTCTCTGCAAATCTCCCAACGGATTCCGCAAATGAAACGCATCGAGGATTCGATTGCGACTGCTTTCTCTGAATTTCGTTTAATTCTCACATAGCCTAATGCATCCCCGAAAGTGAGACAGACAAAGACGTAGAGCCTCAAGAACACGAGGATTCTGAGATCAGCTGCGCATTAATCTGCCATTTCAGGTCTTTTATAGTTAGCGGGGGAAGGTCACATGGGCTTCTGACGCTAAGGCAGAAAAAAGGCGGGTGCGAATGGAAAAGCAAAAATATGTAATTAATTTAATAAAAGGAATATATTTTATTCATAAATCAAATTATAATTTAATTTTTTTTCAAATAAATTAACCATATTTATTACTCCAATTTACATTAAATGATATAATTAAAACGTTAAATCAATGACTAAATGTCAAAATGGTCATAACGCATGGCCTCTTTCGGTGGTTAAAATTTTAAAAATTTCCAGAAATTATAAAATTAAAAACGAAAGAAACGTGAAAAAAAATAAAGTTAAATAAAAAAAGATAATTGATTAATAAAAAATTTAAAAGGATAACTTTACCGCATTAAAGTTTAATTTAGTTAACTAAGCAAAGGAAAAGGAAAAGGGGGGCCACTTGGTTTTGTCTCTCGGACTTTAGACGTGTCAGTCTTTAAGAAAACAATTTTTTATATTTGACAATCATTCCTTTAAAAATATAGTAATATTTATATTTATTTTTAATAATTTTAGATTTAAATAAATAAATATATATATATATAATATTTTTTATTTAATAAAGCCTAAAATAAAAAAAAATGCCACGTCTTAAGTGATGGTAGCGGTCAATATAAATATTAGATTTATAAAAATATTGAAAATTACACACTATGAAAAAAAAAGATATTTAAAGTAATCTAACACTTTAAAAAAAATCTAAGAAATAAA
>JAOVVI020008048.1:0-14450 GCA_028571085.2 Nepenthes alata
GTGTGCCAACGAGGACGCTGGGCCTCCAAGGGGGGTGGACTGTAGTGTCCCACATTGAATTGGGGGAGGGAAACGAAGCGTCCTTATAAGGGCGTGGACATCTCCCTCCTTGTAGATGCGTTTTACGGGCGGTGGACTCCGTCTGCCAGGAAGAAAACCGTGAGGCCTGTAGGCTGGGAACGCCATGAAGTTCTCCCAGGCCTCGGCCGGTAGGCTGGAGACGCCGCAAAGTTCTCCCAGGTCAAAGCAGACAATAGCTATATGCGGGTGCGTCGGGGACGTTACAAGGTAGGTCGAAAGCAAATAATATAAAGTGATTAAGAGTTGCATGTCTAAAATATAATCGGGCCGAGAGCTAATAATATAAAATGGCTGAGAGCTGTAGGTCTAAAATATGACCGAACTAATGGATCTAATGATATAAAATGACCGAGAACTGCAGGCCAAAAATATTATAGGGTTAATGGAGCCAATGATATGAAATAGTCGAGAGTTGTAGGCTAAAGACATAACCGTATGATATGCAGTTGGGGAATCTGGCCTTCATTTGTGTGGGTACGCTGTTGGTCTCAATTTATGTGTCGAGGGGTATTAGAGTATGATTCGTTACAAGCACGTTTTAGCTGTACAGTGCTATAGGATTAGGTGGTTACTTTGGCTTTGGATTTTATGTCCTGGACTGTCGTCGGCCAGCGTCTCCTTTGAACATGTGCCACCAAATTTTCTCTACTTTCTCCTCTATTTGTGGGGAGGACACATTCCCCTTGGTATTGAGGAAGGCCAAAAGTTTCAAATGGACCGGAATGGGATGTGGATCTTGGTGACTACCAGCCCGTGGCGGTTGCGAACTGCAAGAAGTTTTTCCTTTGGTTGAGGGCCTCCTGTTGCTACGGGAGTAGCGTAGGTTCCACTGCTTTGGGATTCCTTCTTACATCCTGGGTCTAGGATAGCCCTCCGATTGTGTCTAGGCCCTACTACTCATGGCCACCTAGGCCTTAGTATTGTCAAGTCGTGGTGTCTTCTCAACTGGGTGTCTCTGTCTCCAGCTTCTTTGTTTCGAGGCCGAAGCTTGCGTGATGGGTGGAAGGGCCCCCAATTGCTGCTCGTCCATACAGGCGCACATCACCTGGAGCACCATGTGCACGTCTTCCATCTGGGTGGTAAGCATGCACACATCCGGCTCAGACCGCTTGCCCACGTGGCTACCCATTAAGGGGTTGTTGCCTTGGGTGGCCATGTTCCTAACCGGCATGCTAGCTTGTGCTCTGGTATTGACCATCCTTTCGTCGTGAATGTAAGTGTGGTTGTTGGTGGTTAGACTTTTAAATTGTGTTTATACAGACGGCGCCAATGATATATCCCTACATTTGGGTTATTGTATGGATTATGGAGTCACCTGATCTTTCTCGTGTTGTCGAATTGAGGTCGGTCCGATCTTCGTCTTTGAAAACCTGAGTCTTGCACAATACAACGAACAAACAAGAGGTCAAATAATTGGTGGGATTCAATTCCAAATTTATCCTTCGACATTTAAATTAGAAATCTTGTTTAGAAAATAGAAAGATAAAAGGATGATGTAGAATGCGAGGATGCACGTATGTAAGAAAGTGAGTAGTATCGGAGGGCTTGGCTTCGGTGAATGGCAGAGAGCTAAGCTCCGGTGGTGCACTCAATGGAGAGCGGCTTGGAGAGAGAATTTGTTCTGAGAGAAGAAAAGAGTGAGTGAGAGTGCTCTCAGTTAGGATTATTTGCTTCTAGGGTTTCTTATATTGCTTCTCTCTCTAGATGTTTCCTTGGGTTCCCCCCTTTTGTCCAGCAGTCGAGAAGGGATATTTGTAGATGATGGCATGGCATGGTTTTGGCACCAAGGCTGAACAGCTATTGAGCCGATATTTGCAGGCTGTTAGTCGTTGACGGAAACCACCGGTGTCAGTTGCCATTTTGCGGCAGTGGTGTGACCATGGGTAGTCATTGCTGACATTTGTCAGACTGTTCCAACAAGTAATTCGTCGAGCCACGATGGCGATGACAGTAGCCTGACAGAAGCAGCGTCCTTTTGTTGCAGGCAGATGAGCGTAATGGTCTCCTCTGAGAGTTGACTTTGACTACCAATGGCAAGCGCCTGATGTATTTGTGCCCTTTACACTGGCCAAACTGTCGTTACTGAATTGGAGGGTTCCCAAGCCATGATTGTTTGAGCTGTAGAGGGTTGCTTGTTGGGCCTAACCGGTCTCTATCTCCATCAGTCCATTACATGCCGGCCATAACTGGGCTTGCCACATACCCTTCTGGGCTTCGCTCTTTGTAGAGCTTTTTGGCAGATGGGTTTGATTTTGCATCGGTCAATGGTATAGCAGGACCCATCAAATATAACTTAATATTATTGTTTTTGTATGCTATAAATTAATTAAGGTTTTAAATTTAAAATGTAAAATATAAGAGAAATTATGTTTTTGTTTATTTTACAAAGATTTTTTATTAGGTTTTCTATTTAACGTGTTAAATTTTATCAAAGTAAAATAATTCTGAAATTAAAAATACACAAAATAATTATGAAAAATCTCAATAATTTCATGAGATCATAAAATAAAAAATTCAAGTTATATTATAATGTGTATTTGAAATTTGGATTATGATTCTAATAAATTTTGATAAAATTATCTGATTTATTATTCGAATATCACATATCATAATAGTAAATAAGAATTCAAATGACATTAAATTTACTCTCTAATATATCATATAATATTTAAATCAGTAAATTTTTTAAAAAAATTTGAAAGTGGGAGAGAATGTGATGATGAGAGAGAGGTGGAGAGCTTGGCTCCACATTTTACAAAAGAACAGTTATGGTAGAAGGCTTAACTATATCATAACTTTTTAAAATATATTTGTTCCCATTCTTAGAATAAGTGGAACGTATTTATAAATACGTCATTAATTGATGGTTGTTTCCAAAAAAAATGATAATAATTGAATCACAATTTTAATGGTTAGACCAATTAAAAATTTATTAATTTCAATATATATTGTGCACCTTTTGTTTGTTAGATTTTTTTAGAAACAGTTCAATAGATACTAATGAGCTATTGATATTAGCCAGTTGGGAGGCTCTTATTGGAGCTAACTGCACAGTATATTAACCCATCTGCTGGTTTAATTGCTTGATTAGGTTAACTATTTTATTAGATATTCAGATATCCGCCATTTGGATTTACGATCTAATCTATTTAACAGACATTCAACCATTCTACTACTTAGTTGTACATATAATCTTGATTCATTTTAAGTAAAATTGAATTAAGATCAAACTTTTTATTATTTGAGTTTAGATCTAATGGATCGATCAATACTTTTATCTTTTTGAACTTGTCCATAAATTAACTATACTTATTAATTGGGCCAATTGAATTAATACTATATCCAACCAATTATTTTATTGTGTAAATAAATTAATACATCTCATAGAAATATTTCTCATAACCCTTCATCTAATATAAATAAATAAATATTATATTAATTTAAAATAACTTAAAATAATTAATAAATATTCTTAAAATATTTCTCTTATTCAAAAAACTGAATTTGTCGGGTTAGGATGATCCTTTAATATTTTAGTATTTATTTCGCATATCTTTATCCTTTAATACTTTAATATTTCCTTCGCTTCTTCTCCTTCAATTTCTACTGCGAAATTTATGCCAACACCACCAGAGATATTCCCGGCCTCCTTTTCCTCTCCGATTCTGTCCAGCTACCCTCTTTCCGTCGCTTTTCTTTCTCTCTTGTTTTTCGACGAAATCTCTCTGACGCTGTTGATCGGTGTATTCATTCTTTCACCCTCGAAAATCGTTCTGCGAATCGTGGGCTTCGCTTGTGAGTTTAAACACTTTCTGATCTTCCTATTTTTCATACCCTTTGTAATTCTGAATTTTTGGGTTTTAGTTTTTATGATGATAGTGTTTCTTGTTTGTGTAATACAATGTATTCGCGAGTGTCTGCTCCATCTTTTTGGTTCTTGCTTTCGATCAAGTATTATTGCTTGATGCAGTTTACTGTATTCTCTTCGTATTTCCCGTTTGATAACATCTATTTCTTGGCCACAACTTTTTCAATGGATCTGAGCTTTGGATTTCTGAACCCATACTCCGACTTCCAGGAAATTATGGGAATATTTCATCTTTTAGGAACATGCGCGTAATTTTGATTGGTATGCTAATCCTGCTAAAAGTATTGATGGGTCTATGTTTTCTTTTTGCAAAATGTGGCAGCATTATGTAAGTGATGCTCATACAATTGTTTTATGTAAAACTTAGCTTGATTTCGTGGTTCTTACTTCTCCTATTTTCCACTTTTGTACTTGAAAATAATGTAATACTACTGTATAACCTCATTCCACCCCACACACCCCAGAGAAAAAAGGAAAAGCAAGAAATAAAAGAGAAAAGAAAGGGGGGAATACATAATTTGATGATCTATTAGGCTGTAAGCGGACTCAGATTCTAAAACTTCTCCTTCTGAAAGGCAGATTTCTCTTAGGCGGGAAAATATCTCTGCAAGTTTAATTTCGTGAAAGTCTGTTATTTTGGCTCTTGGTACTTATTGTTCTATGGTTTGAATTCTTTAGTCAATTGTCTATTTGCTTGATTTGTGGAATTCCTTGGATATTGTGTGGATGAGTTTGGTTTCTTGTTTAAGTCTAATGTTTATGTACCCCTAATTAAACGCATACTAGATGAGGTGAAGCACATGATCAAAGTTCTTCATTGCTGTTCTCCTAGTCGCTTTCCCTACCTAAAGGACTGAAGAAATAGGATGAAAGGTTGCTGCCTGTCTAGATGGTCTTAGGATTCTGTTCACCTTTGCCTGTTTAAATGATCCTTGGATTCATTGAATATCTATTTCTTTATTCACACGAATACCTATCTCTCTTCGTGTCTTTTTTTTTTTGGAAGGGGGGTCCCAGTTGAACGGAAAATACTAAAATCCAAAAGAAAATAAAACTGCATCGTTGATCATTTATGCTTTTCTGCAGGTCAACTACCCCAACATTTCAACACAAATGGGAAGGATGACTGTTGTTTGATTAATGTGATTTACAGAAGACTTTACCATCTTGAGCTCTTAGCTTTTGTTTTCTTGCTAGCTGATTAATGATACAAATCGGCGCAGCTTGTAGCGGATGCAGTTAAGCATCATGATAATTTGTTTTTTGATGCTTGCCTATTTCTACAACAAAGAGTGTGCATTTGACAACAATTTTAGGGGACATTTGAAAAGTTTTCATCTACCAGCAAGGCAAAGATACTATACCGCCCATGGAAAAACCCCTGTTTGGAGGTTATTAGAAGTCCATTGAAATTATTGTCATTCAGCAACGCGTGAACCTGAATAATGGACAGGTGAGTTGTACTTTTGGAATGCATCTTTCACAACTGTCTTATGACAAGTTTTTTGGGGTCGAAGTTCAACATTCTAAATGGAACTGAAACTGGAACACCTTGAATTACGTTGTAGCACAAAATATGCATGTTTCTTCCTGTGGCATGCTCATATATTCTTGTCCTTCTCTGCCCGCTACAGATATAAAATTTTGAAGGAGCTTGGAGATGGAACCTGTGGATGTGTATATAAAGCTGTCAATATGGAGACATACGAGATTGTGAGTGACCCATTGAATTTGATTATCTCATTAATATTTTGCTTAGTCTACCTCCACATATGCATTTGTGGGGGGTTTTTAATATTGTAAAAAAGATATTACTAAATACTTAACAACAATAGGAATCAAATAGTTAAGGTCTCTAGCTTTGCTAGTTAAAGAAATTTTCCTAGACAATCTCATTATGGAAACTAAACCTGACTCTGTCTTGCACTAAACTGTCTATGTTCTGGTTCGATTTCAAGCAAAGAGAACATTTTATACTGATTTTCTTTTTTCATGGTCATTTGTGTAAGTTATATTCCCTTTTTCTGCTACAGTGTTCTATGACAAAATGAGGTTATATTCATCAGATTCTTGTCCACTTGGCTCATGAAAGTGTTTCTGTCTAATGCTTTTAATTCTTTCTGCGCCATGAACTTCTATGCTTGTGTGCACACTCTTCACACGTGCAGTAATGTTTTGCAGAAAGTATTACCTTTGCCTCCTTGGCTTTATGATTGTTTATCTGTGGAACTTATTTTGTTGTGCTCTTTTTCCACTATACCTGATAACAGTGATCTTTTGTATGTGTCTAAGGCTTAGTTGAAGAAGATTGAGGAATTGATTTGTTTTTCGCAGGTTGCTGTAAAGAAAATGAAGAGGAAGTTCTATTTTTGGGAAGAGTGCATGTGTTTGAGAGAAGTGAAGGTACTTTATTTTTCTTTAACTGGTTTAATTGGAAAGTTTCTGGTCTATGTGAAGCATGTATGATATAGCCCAGTTGGCAATACATCTTTGGTATGAGATGTTTATCAGCTATTTACTGTACTGTCTTGCAGGCTCTTCGTAAACTGTGCCATCCCAATATTATAAAGCTGAAAGAAGTTGTAAGAGAAAACAATGAGTTGTTCTTCATATTTGAATACATGGTGAGATTCTGTGTTATAACTCCATTAGTAAGCTTTATTTTTCTTAAAATGATTTATGTGTCCTGACAAGAGTGTTAAGCTTAGTTTTGCTTAGTTGATTTGATAAACTCTGAAATTCATTTATTTGTTGTCAATGTGGTTAATTGTACTTTTATCGTGGTGGAACTGTAAATCCATATGTTTGGAAGGAATTTGAGGAAGTAGGGGAAAAGAAAAGGAGAAGGAAGAAAAGGAATTCAAGGATAAGATGATGAGAGGGAAAGACTAGTTTAGTTGTTTGGCTAGGTGATGGGAAATGAATGAGAAGGTTTACGCAATATGCTATCCTTTTGGAGGATTCAAAATGTTGGGCTATCAGAGAGATTCTTTAAACAAAGTCAGTACCTTGCTTGCCTTCTCTTCATCCTGATTACTATATTTGTGGAGTGGTGTAATTGCTGTATAATGTAGAAGGAAACAGTAAGTGATGTTAGGGTTTTCCCATAAGATCTTGCAATTTGGTGCTGATGTATATCTTAATACATGTATTGAGATGGCTACTTTTGAGGGCAATATGATTTTGTGTGGACGAGGCATATCTAAGGCCTATAAAAAATCATAAATGGTTATTTTATTTAATTCTTTAATAAATTGAGAATCATCAAGCCAACAGTGTAAATAAACATTGGTCAATGCTATAGTATAGCAGTTTGCTTTTTTGCTATTACAATTTGTAGCAACTAACGAAATTGTAGAAAAAGATCTCGAAATTGAAAGGCTCATCCCTTATTTTTCAATGAGTCGCTTTGCTTTTGGAAAAGGGATAATTGCTAAAAGTATTTCTATTCTTTTTCAAGTTTCCCATCTTTTTATTTAATTATTTTAGGTGTTGTAGATGCGCTATTGATAAAAAATAAACAACTAATTTGTTTGGCTTCACTCAGCCATAAAAAAAGAAAAAGAAAGAGATAAAAAGAAAGAGAGGCTTGCTTTATTTCATGTATAGTTCATTCTCCTCCAAAGTGGTGCTAAAAGCCTTTCAGGTATCATTTGTTAGTTATGCAAAAGAGGAAAATAGAGTGATAAAATTGCTTCTTTTGGACTGGGGAGGAAAGGAAAATTGCCATTGTTACTTTGGAAAACTAGTTCTGAGTGTCCTACATCATCATGTTATCTAAAAAAGTGCACCATGCATTGTTACCTCTGATTTTCATTTAACTGAGACCAACATTGGTGAATTCTTTGCTTGAATTTTGAACAATATCCCGGAAACATCTGCACAGGAACATAATTTGTTCCAAATAATTAAGGAGCGTCAAAGGCCATTTTCAGAGGAAGAGATACAGAACTTTATGACTCAGATATTACGAGGACTTGCTCACATGCACAGGAATGGATATTTCCATCGGGATCTAAAACCTGGTATGAAGTTTGCTTGTGTGTTTTGATCAATGAGTGCACTAATTTTATTTGCATATTTCTTGGAGGTTTGCCTCTCTTTCTCATAACAGTGCATTTTTTCTTCTTCTTTCCCGATCTTTTGCTTCAAAGAGAATCTGCTGGTGACAAATAATGTGATTAAAATTGCTGATTTTGGACTTGCTAGAGAAGTGTCATCAATGCCTCCTTATACCGATTATGTTTCCACACGGTGGTGCGTTTTTGCTATCCTTTCTCTTCCCCATTTCCCCTCTCAGCTACTACCTTCATGTATGACATTCACTGCTGCTTTCCCATTGAAGATCTTCTGATGATACTTTCTTTATTGTGGTTCTGGATTTTGTGTTTTTCAAGGTACCGGGCACCAGAAGTATTACTGAAATCCACATCCTACAAACCTGCAATTGGTAATATGTTCTTTTTATCCTCTTTTTTTTTTTTTTTTTTTTGAGTTTTTGCCTCCCACTTCTTTAACTTCTAAAATTAATGAGGTTAATTGCTCATAATTATCACCAGCTAGTTTATCTAAGATTAATGGCTATTGCATCAAAGGCTGTTTTGGAGTTATTTCGATAGCAGGCAGTTTTACATGAGATGGACAAATTATGGTGTTTTCTTTTATATGCTTGACTTAACGATTAAGTTTATTTATTTTAACATTCCATTTGGGTGGAGTTTGCAGAATCTAATGCAGGCCTCTTGATGCTAATATTACATGTATTCTGTTCTCTGTTTAATTTTGTATCTTGAAGTTTGAACATATGAACTATTTTCAAAATACTGATCCAGGTTTTCACCCTTAATCCTAGCTTTTGTTGTTCCTGTTATTATGGATGATGTGTTAGTCTTATGCCTAATATATATGCTTTTTTCATAAATGAATTCTGTGATATTAATGCATGGCTCTTCTGTTCTCTTTTGGGCTGCTGAATGACAAACGACCATTTAATTGTAGATATGTGGGCAGTGGGTGCTATACTGGCTGAGCTCTTCACCTCATGCCCAATTTTTCCTGGGGAAAGGTGATTTTTGTCCTGACTCATTGTTCTTTGTTCTGGATGGAAAAAGATGGAAATGATGGTACTCTTTTTCTTGGTGTATATAGGATGGCCTTGTGCATTAGGCTTCCCGCATGCTGGCTTTTTGGGGATGATTAGATGTCAGCAAACTACAATGCAAAGCTGCTGTTTCTGTGATTTACACCAGTGATCTTTAGGTTACAGTGAAACAACCTTACCATTGTGCTAATGCTCACCTTCTCGGTGGATATGCTTGGCCAAATAATTTACATTTTTAGTGAAACTAGTAACTGATCCTTTTCTTGTTTGTGACTATTATCTAGTCATATGATGGCTGTTTTTAGGCCTCTCATAAAAATTTCAATACATAATGCTTTTGTTTCTGAAGAAGAAAACTATATTAAAGGAGGTATTGAAAACTCTTATTTTCATCTGTATCCTTCCCCAAAAGATATATTGTGAAAAATATGGTTAATGAAAAGGGTGGCCTGGCACATTTTGCCATAATGGACTTTTTCATTGTGGCTTTGGGAAAGGGTTAGATACATGTAGGCTTATCTCCCATTGTTGAAAGTATGTTGCCACGATTTAATTCCTTAAATTGCAAACCCACAACGCAAAAGTCTCTTCATTAATTGTATTGTGACACTTTTATTTTGAATTTGTACCAAAGGATGTTATTAAGTGGTCTCCGTACGTTCTTCTATCTAAGTCGCAAACTAAACCTGCCGCTAGGGATGTCCAATAAACAAAGGTACCAATGGGACTATCACTACCAGTGCTGCCATGGTTGGGAGGTGACCGGTGGTTCTTGGTACCAGTTCCAAGAACATTTTTTTGATAAAAGACAGTACATTGACTGTATTGGTATTCTTATTTATAAAATTATAGATTTATAGTAGAATTGTAGAAATAATTTTTATTTCATGAATTGTAGTTGAACTATTTGTAATTTGTAATAAAATATGTTTAATTTTTTCATAATTTATTTTGTATTTTTAAAATATAAATCTTAGATAGAAAATTATATTTTTACTAGCGGTAGTACCATCTTAGATGGTACCAAAGAATTAATTCCACCTAGAATTGGTATTGCCCAGAACCAGTATCTCGCGAGACCAGTACCGATAGTTGGACCATTTTTCGGTCCAGCTTATGCGGCACTACCGGTGCTGGTTCTTATGATACTAGTCCTGTTGATACTGCCTTACACCCATACCTGCCACCATGATTCCCACTTTCAGTTTTGTTGATTGCAATGTGATCCATGACTGAGGTAATATTGCTAATATATCAGTAGGACAAACCAAAATAAATCTTCTTCCAGATAATATTATTGAAAAGTCATTCATTGGCATTTTCTTCGTCTTGTCTGCATGTTTTGGGCTGAGCATGTAAAGGCAGTAAGTGGATTGCATTTTTAAGTGAACCATCTGTTCTGAATTATGGGCATCTCTGCAGCTCAGTGTAACACTCAAGATCCATGTAACACTTGATTATAAATGCAAATATTGATTGATATATATCAGTATACATGGTGATATATGGTGTATTTGGCAAACACAACCTTTTTGTTTACGATTATTATGAT
This sequence comes from Nepenthes alata, assembly GCA_028571085.2. Taxonomy (NCBI): domain Eukaryota; kingdom Viridiplantae; phylum Streptophyta; class Magnoliopsida; order Caryophyllales; family Nepenthaceae; genus Nepenthes; species Nepenthes alata. Next base: position 10,603 of record JAOVVI020008048.1, read on the forward strand.
TTTTTTTTTCTTTCTATATATCTGATATCAAAAAGTATTTTCCAATATGTTTGATACAAATATGACCACGACTAATACCGGTACTAATATTTTTGTCCATACTCTTGATGTAATTTTCTATCAATTGGGCAGTGAAATGGATCAATTATACAAAATATGCCGTGTACTTGGTGCACCAGATTGGACTACTTTCCCTGAAGCAAAGAACATCTCTCAATTGATCAACATTAGTTATTCAGAGGCGAGTTTTCTTGCAAGTTAACATCTTTATATATTATTCTCTGCAACTATTCCGCATCATCATCTTCCTTGTCTCCTCTCTTCTCTCAACCATCCTGTATTTCTGGGTAGATTTTGCCTGTCAATCTAGCAGAGATCATCCCTAATGCGAGCTTGGAAGCTATTGATCTGATTTCGGTAAGTGCTCTTGTTAATAACGTTTCATATGCATGTACAACAGTCATTGTTGCCGTACTTGCTTGTCATTCTTATTGTTTTTACTGCCCTCTTTTTGGGAGCTATTAAGGTAAACCAAAAAATTAGGCTTCAAGTAAATTTTATGGTCCATATTAAATAATTAAAATATGAAGGCTACATATTACATCTCCACAATTAAATGGTCACTTAATATGAACTCTTCAATTTTTATGGTTTAATCTGAGCCGTAGAGTTCATTTTGGAGCTTAATTTTAGGTTTACCCTAACATGACACCTCTTTTCCATAACAGCAACTGTGTTCTTGGGATCCACATAAAAGGCCAACTGCAGAGCAGTGTCTCCAACATCCTTTCTTCCATGTATGTAGTTTTAATTCTGCATGCAGCTTTCTTATTAAATTTGTAATGTTACATAACTGGAGATTAATAGATTGACATGGGGATTCCTCGAACAATTCGCAATCCACTTCCTTTCAAGCAGCACAAAATGGGTAAATGTTCTTTCGTAGGATTTTGGATCACCTTCTGTTGTTCGAAACACAATATTTTTGCTGCCTTCTTTCACAGGAACAATGCCAAATCTTGAATTGAATCTTTGGGACTTTGACACCAAGTCAGATGATTGTTATCTTGGCTTGACGTTGGCCGTGAAGCCGAGTGTTTTGAAGGGTAAGAGATTTTGTGCCTTTTATAATTTATTGAATTTGAAACTTTCTCTGCATTCTTGCGGATTTGGTTAGCTAACTGAGATGTCATATGGTGCCAAATCCCATGCTGCCTTTATTGGCCAATGACAAACTACAAGTAGGGGTGAACACGGATCGGTTTGATGCAGATTAGGGGATAATTTATAACCGAACCATATATTACAGTTTGAATTTTCATCAAATGGAACCAGACTATCAATTGAGGCTAACGTCCAAACCGTCAATATTCATGTTGGTTCGGTTTGGATGGTTTGCATAGTTTTTAGACTAAACTCATTAGTCTAAAATTTGTTTGTTTAATTTTATATACTATATATATAAATCAAAGTAATAAGCAAAATATTAACATAATAATAGTAATAATAATAATCATAATAGTACCTCAGACATGTTCCAACATAATAAGTGAAAACAATTAATCACTGATCAAGTATTGCTCAAATATCAAATTTGTACTTGGTCCCATAGTACTCCAATGAGGAAAAAAATGTGATATAATACTATTTAATCAGAAAATTGTATTTAAAAAATTAAAATTTACTTGAGTAATTTTTTTATATTTTTTAACATCATCTAAATCATCTCTGATAATATGAAAATTTGTTTGAAATGTGATCAATTTTGATAGCAAATAAGAGTATCTAATATTTTATGTAATAATGAGCCTGTGAAGGGATCAGGAATCTAACCAATTCTATAGAAAATTGAGTCGCAAACTTAGTAAAAATTCATATATTAAAGACATTTTTAATTACAATTGAAAATTATGTTTGACGTATATCTCTGTATGTATATATGAATATATGTGTGCTTTGGATTGGTTTGGTTTGAGTTCTTAAAATTGCAACCAAATTAAAAATGTGGTTTGGATAAAAAATCAAATGGCAATAAAATCTTGCATATGCCAAACTGTTATTTGGTTTGTGTTGGCTTTGAATGCAAGCATGATAACTTATATGTTACTTTATATTTCCATGAGTCTAAGAACTTTTACTTCAATTGTATTATTTGTTTGGTTGGTTTCCGCACTTTGAAAGATTGTTTGACAACTCCTAACTACAATTAGTGTGACATTTCACTTCCCAAGGCTAATGCTTGTATATGAATGAAAATATCAGTATTGATATCAATATATATAGTGGCCATATAAGTATCGGACATATCGGTATTAGATATATTGGAAGGAAAAGAATTTCTTAAAATCGTAAACTGTTAACGGCCAATATTCAAAATATTAATTAATACGTTATTATATTATTACAATATTGAAAAATATCAGTATTTGAGAACTCTAATGTAGATACATATCAGCTGAGATTTGCATCAATATGGAATAATCATTGTGTCACATGTAATGCCCTATAAAGTAGTGTTAAATGGGATGTGCCATGTTGGCGTGGCCCTTTCTTTTGGACTGTTGGCATACAAACATGCCGTATCAGCATAGCACCAAATAAAAATATCATGGACCAGCATGGCACGTGGCCTGCCCATGTTAGGCTCGATGTGCCTCTTAGTCATGCCAGTTAAGACATGACTACTATAAAAAATAAGACATATGTAAAAAAATTAAATTACATAGTATTATAAAAAAATACATCACAATTAATTTATTTCATTGAATATTTTCAATATTACAATTTGTAAAAATAGAAAAAAATATATTTAATAACTCGTATTTTTAATCGTATATTTCTATTTGTACCGTTACTATCGCCTCTTCTAGAGTCATCATCATTGGAACTCAAAATGTTTTGATTTTTGATGTGATTTTTATCAATTATTCAAATTTTGATTTTGAAGGCTGATTTTGATGACACCGCACTTGCTGGTTGGGCTAAGAAACTGTCATTTATGCAAGCATGGAAAATGTGTGCTTATTAGCCTTCCACCAATCTAAAATTTTAAAATTTAATCTGCCACTTGCGAAGTTGAAAATGGGATCGGATTGTAAGTGGTGAAGAAATTCAACTGATGTTATATTTTCATTAACCGCATGTGCTCCACATTGAGTCCGTACCAAAGAAAACAAATCTTGCTACCGGGATGTCCCAAATCAACTTTGCTGCTGTTGATAGACTGGGCAATTACAGTGTTGATTGTGATACATGTAAGTTGAATATTGCATGCATGTTGTGATTAACTCACACCTTGTTTTTTATTTGTGGCCGGTTATCCCAATGTTGGCATAGAATTCTTCAAGACAGATATATATCCCAAGTAGATTCATACTTGGCATTAGAAAATTTCTTCAACATTTTAAAATTTTTTGCTAAAAAATATAATTAAATATAATTTTAATGAATATATTATTTTAATAATTTAAATATTTACTCAATATTATTTCTTTAAATTTTGCATTTATTTTTATCGCCAGTATTATACGACAGTAATTATAATCATCTCGATAAAATGTAAAGTTATTAATAAATGACAATAATTGGTTTAACAGTAGATTTTATATTGTGTAATGTATATTTTCAAATTTATTAGTAGTAAAATAAAATATTTCTAAAATATATTTAATCAATTAAGTCATCTTCCAATTAGTATTTGTAATGAGCTTGGCTGCTGGGATATTTTCCTTATAGAATATGGTTAAAATATAACGGAAATAATATGTGGCATCTAGCAGCTGGTTAGTCGAGTTCTATAGTGTTGCATAATCGATCTTCATCTTTTTATAGTTGAGTTGGTTCTATCA
>JAOVVI020008049.1:0-14449 GCA_028571085.2 Nepenthes alata
ACTTTCACACCTTCTGATATGAGATACCTAAGTATTCAATTTCTTTACAAAAAAACAAGCATATACTGAAATTGGCATAGTGCTTGTGGATCTCCAAGGGCTGTAAGACCTTCTCAAGTGGTTCTCCTGGGCTTTGCAATTGGAGCAATAGATTAACACATCATTGAAGTATACAAGAACAAATTTTCAAAGGAAATCCTTAAAAATTTTGTTCATTATCCCTTCAAATATTGCAAGAGCATTAGTTAACACAAACAGTATAATTAGAATTTTATAATGTCCCTCGTGAGTTCTAAAGGTTATTTTTTAAATATCTGGTCCATCATTTTAATCTAGTGCTATCCGGACCTCAAATCCAGCTTAGAAAAAATAGTAGCCCCATGTAGTTTATCAAGTTTTTCATCTATTACCGATACTAGATACTTATCATTAGAAATTCTATGGTTTAGAGCCTGATAATCTACCCATATTTTCCAACTTCCATCGATCTTCCTAACCAATAGGGAAGAATAAAGAGACTGGCTATACCTTATGAGCCTTGTTTTGAGATACTCCCATACAAGTTTTTCAATCCCACTTTTCTGATAATAAGGATAAAGATAGGGTCATATACTGATTGATCCGAGTCATTTTTTAGAATGATTTAATGCTCACGTTCTCAATTTGGAGGCATCCCTTAGGGCTCCTTAAACACCCCTTCAAACTGCTATAATAAATCCTTCACTTCACCAAAAGGATTCTCACCATCATCAAGTTTTGAATAATTCAAGAGCTTAAATATCATTCATCTGTTTTCCAGACCATGAATTTTATGCCAATCGCTACCCACAACAGGGGAATCTTCAGCTAATTTTAACCCATAAAGGAATGCCTCCCCCCCTTGATGATTAAATTTCATATGATGGGTGAGAAAAATCCCACACTACAGGCCCCAACATGGCTAACCATTATATTCCAAACACCGCATCGCAACCTCCTAGTATAAGGATAAGAAATCGGTCACAAAGTGATTACCTTGTAATTGAAATCTAACAATTGGGCAGGTTCCTTCTCCCGATATAATGTATACATTGGCAATTTGTATTTGGGTGGTTGGTTGGTTCCAACCATCTCCATTTAACCTCTTAGCCAATCCCACATATAAGAAGTTATGAATACTTTCAAAGTCAATTAAATAACCCCAAATACTCCATTGATCTTCCCCGTAACGCACATGGTTTCAAAGTAGGGAGTGCTGTAATCAAGTACAATGAAATCTCAGCTAACAGGGCCTCTAGACCCTCAGCTTCATGCGGCTGAAGACTGGTGATAGCTTGATCAAGATCAAGTTCCTTTGAATGCACTGTTTCCATCACTTCTACCACGAAAAGTTAAGGACTAGAACATTTGTCTGGGGGTCCACTTTTCATCACAATTATAACACAAACCTTTTTCCCTTCTTTCCCTCATTTGAGCTAGAGAGATGTGATGAACTATCATTTCCACTTTGGTAGCAACTCTATGCAAGCTTGCTGCACAAGATGGGGGATGATGACTAGTTCCTCTAGAGGAGGATATCTGAACCTTATTAGGTCTCTTCAGATTTGTGATAAATTTCTCCTAGACCCTTACTATATTAAAAGCATGGTGAAGGCTGGTTGGTCCAAGGAGCTTTACAGGAAGCTGGCTTTCATCATTAAGTCCCCCTAAGAAGCAACTGAACTTCATTTTCGCCAATACGCCTCTCGGTTGGCTGGAAATAACTTCAACTTGAGTTTTACATGTTGCCACAGTCAATACTTGACAAAACTTTTGTAGTTGTTCCGCCAAATCATCATAGGCTCCCGAACCTTGTGAGTAGGGCTCAAGTAAACCCTTCCCATTCATCAAATTCTCTAGCAGCCTCAGCATCCTAGAATCATATTAATGCTTCCCCTTCCATATAAAATGAAGCAATCAAAATTTTCTAATTTTCAGGTATTTGATAGTATTAGAAGTATCGTCCAGCCTCAAAAATCCATCCCTTAGAGTTATCTCCTTCAAAATGAGGAAAATCAATCCTCACATTCCAATGCACATACCTCCATGGCTCCTCTTCGCATCCTAGAGGAAATTGTATCATTGGCAGCATCACTAGTTCTTCTGTGGTATCCGTGGTGGCTATCCTGCTGTAATAAATTGGTATATTTCCGACAATAAATGCATCTATTTGTAAGGCCATTCACACTCTTTTTCATCCACTCGAAACACTCATTATTGAGCTAGTCAGAACCGTCCAGCATTGATTAATGCGCTGGCCCATCCATAGGTCGCATATACTAATTCTATGAGTTTATTGAAGCGAATTCCCTTGGCTATCGAATTGGCTCTGATACCAGTTGTTAGGGTGATACCCCTTTTCTTTCTTTCTTCTTGTTTTCCATGTTGATGGACTAGAGCAAGAAACTTCCAACTTAATTGAAATAGTGGGAAGGAAGATAAAAATGAAAGAAAATAAAAAATTGCTCCAATTTGAGAAGGAACAACTCTTCAAAGCAAAATAGCTCAGACAGGTTATTTCATTTCATGCCTTCCACCACTTACATCACCTTATTTATAGATAAATAAATACAACTCCTAACTGCTAGATGATCTATTAATAGAATTTCAGTAAAGAAAATACTCCCTCCTAACAAGAAGATGCTTTTTGCCCGTAATCGATTGCTGGTTGTGATGGAATTTGTTTTCTACCAATCACATGTCACTCACATGGTTTGAGTTTCACGTAGCTAGGCAATGACCAGTTGAAATTGCTGAGCTGGATCATGATATTTTTCTCCTAGATCTATGCCTAAGAGTATGCCAATTGGACAGTGAAGATTATCAACCATCCAATGGCTATTACACGGCCACACCTGCTCCATTTTTCAACAATCCTCCAGCTGCCATGTCCCTCCACTAATGCTGCATCTTCAGGAATTACTAATTGTTGTGTCTCTTCACGATCATTGCTCTTCCTTCCTACCACTACTTTCTGCCAAATTTTCCACCTTACCTCTTCTCTATTCTTCTTCTCTCTTTGTTTCTTCTTCACTTCGCCCATAGCAGTAGATATAACATGGCTAATATCTTAGAAAGATCGGCCTTTACTCCTTCCTTCGATATCAAATGACCCAAGTAATCAATTTCCTTACAAAAGAATTTGCACTTAACCATTTTGGCATAAAGCCAATGGGCTTACAAGTCAGTAAGGCCTTATAGAGATACAATACGAGTATAAATTTTCAAAGGAAAAGTTGAAATTTCATTTCATAAATCCTCGAAACATGGATGCAGCGTTGGTCAAGTCAAAAGGCATAACAAAGAATTTATAATGCCCCTCATGCATTTGGAATGCCATCTACAAAATTAATTATCCCTTCATTTTAATCTAAGGTATCCAGATCACAAATCCAATTTGGAAAAAAATATTGGCTCCATTTAATTCATCTAATAGTTCATGAATAACAAGGATCAAGTACTTATCTTTAATGATTTCATTGTATAAGGCCCAATAATTAACACATATCCGCTAATTCTTGTCGGCTATTTGCACTAATAGAACAGGTGACGAGTAAGGACTTTGGCTGGGGTGTATCAGCCCTGTTTCCAGCAACTCCCACACCAACCTCTCAATTTCGCTCTTCTGGTAGAATGGGAATAAGGCCTTGTACTAATCGGTTTCAAGTCATCCTTGAGGACTATCTGATGCTTGTGCCCCCTGTTTGGTGGCATTCCTCCTATTAACCTAAAAACTTGTTTAAAAGGATGCAATAATTTTTTTTAACTTCCCTGGCAAGTCCGTCATCTCCATCAAATCGGAGCTATCTAGAAATTTAAGCACCACCCCCTTGTTTTCACAAGCTGGAATTCGTTGCCATGCAATTCCTTCATGCACGGTGTCCGCAACTGTCCTCAGACCCTGCAAGCATACCATCTGATTCTTATAATGGAATTTCATTTGAAGAGTTCAGAAGTTCCAAATGATAGGGCCTAGAGTTGATAACCATTGGACTCCCAAAGCTGCATCACAACCCTTAAGGATAAAATTAAGAAGCTAGCATTGAACTGGTTGTTCTGCACCTCTGAAGTCACCTCCGAACAAGATCCCTCCACTTGCATAATCTCTCCATTGACTATTTGGACCAAAATCTAGGTTGGTGCAAATCTTTTCCATCTAGCACACTTGACTAGGCTTGTATCAAGGAAGTTATGAGTACTTCTAAGTTGATTAAAAATACCCTAGACATCCCCTAAATCTTCCCCACTACTCGTGTGGTCTTATAATGGGAGTTACTGCCATAGCATGCAAGGGGATCTCGGCTATCTGATCTTCGGCAACATAGGTTTCTTCAGGGATGGGATTTTTGGGTCCCTGCTCAAAGCTTGATTCCTCTGGTTCCACTACCCCCACAATAAAGAGTCGTGGATGGAAGAATTTAAGCCTTGGGTTTCATTTTTCATTACAAGTGTACTATAGCCCCTTATCTCTCCTTTCTTTCATATATGTAGGGGTGATCTTGTGGATGACCGTCTCTAGTTTGATAACGCTTCTACTTGAGCCTATTGGCCTAAAAAGGGAATGATGACGACTAAGTCCTCTGTCAAATGAAGTTTTGACTCATACTGGCTCTTTTCCAACTCACCACAAATTCCTCTTTACCGGACCATCCCAAAAGCTTGGTGTTGACTTGTCAGGTTTAGAAGTTTAACAGGATAATAGACTTCATCCTTAAATCTTCCCAAAAAGAAACTTAGCTTAGCTTGAGCCGGCACGTCCACCGAGCAGTTAGAAATCGATTCAAACTGTGCCTTGTATTTAGCCACATTTCCAGATTGTCAAAGCTTTTGCATTGAATCCATCGAGTCATCATATGCCAAGCCATCAAATCATTTAGTAGCACCTAGGAGACGGTTTCCCAATCCATAAATTCCACAGCCGCTTCAGCTCCTTGGAACCATATCAGAGTCTTCCCTTCCATGTAAAAGGAGGCTAATCATAGCCTCTAGTCATCAAGAGTGTAGTGGAGCTGAAAGAACTAATTAGCTTTATAGATCCATCCATTGGGGTTTTCTCCTTCAAATCATGGGAAATCAATTTTTACATTCCAGTGGACACTGATCCCAAGTTGCTCCTCTCGCTCCCCTCGGTGGGGAGGGTTTTGAGCAACGGTAGAGCTGCTAGAGCTGTTGCCAACAGCCTTTGGTATAGATTAAAGAAATGTCGCATCTGTTCTATTAATCCGGTGATGCTTAGCTTGAGCTGCTTCATTTTATTGTTTTGCTCAAAATTGTCGAGTTGTTGGTTTCCAGCCCTACTGCATCAATTAACTGGTTCATGCAGATTTCTCTTAATTCATTGTCTCTGATACCAATTTGTAAGTATCAAATTTTCTTAAGGGTTGTCCTTACTTATCCTCAGTAAAGAGACATAGCCAAAAATGGTAAGGTAATGGTTTCAGAAAAAATGGAAAGATGGATAGAGTTCTTAATTCAAAAAGGGAAGCAGTCTCTAAACGAAAATTCTACTTTACCAGTAATTCATTTTCCCCTATCTGTCAATTACATTCCCCTATTTAAACACTTAATTAAGGATATATTCCCTGTTCTGCTAATCCTATTCTCTTAATTGGAAGCAGGTAGTTACAATAAAATATAAGGAAAGAGAAACAGATGGAATATAATTGGTTGCCATCTTGTTGAGAGTTGGTTACACTCTCTCCTCACATGCCTTCCTTATGACTCCTGCTTGTTGCAGACTTGGCTAGTAGTCATGTCCTTCTCACATGTTGCTGAAGGAACACCAACTGTCCTTTTTTGCCCTGATCCACCACCATCTATCTAACAGTGGAGAGCATCCCACTTGTGCAGCTGTGATGACATAATTCTACACCCAGCTGTGCCCTCTTCATGTGATGCTGGCAATGTGAACAGTACACTCTTATTTTCGGTCTGCCACCTAGTCATCTAAGGTGAAGGCAGTCCAACAAATTCGACTGTGATGAGTTTGACCTATGCCCTTATCCTTCAATCGTTCCCTCAGATACTATCAGATCTCCTTTCTCCTCTTTTGGCGCCTTCTTCGTTTTCTTTCTAGGGTTTTCCTTCGAAATTTCATTATTCATTGTATTATTTTTCCTATTTTTGTTTTTCTGCCGCTCACATTCCTCCTTGGTAGCCTCTTATAACTCGCGTTAGGTTATTCATCTCAAGGGTCACCAGATTCAGCCACGAGAGCATTGAAATGTTTTTTACTGCATTTATGACAAGGTGAATATTTCTCATTACATCAGTCGTAAAGCATTTCATTTTTCAAAGTAAGGTTAAAGCATGCCTCCCTATGCCTAGGAGAACTCTCGTGATAAGCAATCAAAGAGCTCAATAAAAAGAAAGGCAATCACAGAACTCGGTATCAAACAAGCACAGCCAAGAATTTTTGTGTTAAGGACTAAAAGTCTCTTTTAGTTCTTTTTAGTTTCCTTTGTTTGAGAATTAACTTATGTGCTTGTCACAGAACACTTGCTAAAGATGGTTAGTGCAACTAGTCATTTCTCAAGATGGTTAGCCCGACAAGTCATTTCTCAACTTGATGCTGCTATCCATTCAATGATCCTGCTTCACTTCATAGTACATCCTCTCCCTCCATGTAGAATATCCCATATATTCCCTATCAAATTCCACGATGGATAATAAAAGATAATCTTGATATGCCAATAAATAATAACCAATCATAATAGGAGTATTGAGATGGGGTGTTTTCCACCATTTTCTAGTGGAATGGGAAAATCCACAAATACCCACTTATTTTGCATTGATTGACAGAATATAATAACTCATGAATTTGTATGTTAATGATCTATCTCCAATTCAAAAAATTGATGTACTAATTATGCAAACTCAAGAGGGCAACAGAGTTCGACGATAAAGAGCTACAAAAGAAAAAATGTTCAAAAAGCTTTCATTTCAAACAGCTTCCAGGGACATTTCTTATAGCTTGGCTAGTTGACAACATTGGAAAAGGGATGCGAGTCTATGAACTTTTAGCATTGGCTGAGTTTCTTCATTAGACAACTAAGGAAGTTAGAGATGCAATACTCCTCCAAAGTACGAGAATAGTAATTCACCATAAGTGCCCTTTAGATCCTCGAATTTCTCCTAGTACTGCTCCATTGTGGATCTTTGTTGCAGTTTATTGAACTCCTCAACTATATTGAATTGAGTATGTCACCAAATCACCTACAGATATCACTCTTGAACACTTCCCATTGGAGAAGAAATGTTAGGTGACAGTAGCTATGGAACCATGTATCCACCTAACTCAATAGATGCGTGGTGGCTAGTTTTAGATTCTGTTCAGCTGTAATTTCGAAAACTTAGAAATACTTCTCAAACGTCCTTATCCACCTCTAAGGTTGTCACCATGGAAAGAATGGAGGTGAAAACTTAGGATAGGGCCATCAATTGCCGCTCCTATCCACTGAATCAATTAAATCCAAGCTCGGGATTTGAGAGCCCATGTATTGGTCTTCCCTCTCATGGGGCAAGGAAGGAGGAATTGGCTTTAGTGCGCTATGGGGAATGAATTCAGATGGTCTAGCAGCAAGAATTGCCATTAGATTGGGATCACTTAGGCCCATTCTGCTTTGAAATTGCTGAAAAAAACGCAGACAGTTGATCATTCAACTGTTGATTCTTCTTTTCTCTGAATTGATGAATTAGTTCATGCATATCCTGCCTCAAACTTTCGTGGGTAGTTGCTTGCCCATCTTGCAACCGGTCCAACAAATTTCTTAGAAGCATTTTTTGTTTGTGTAAGAAAATTTGAAGAGTGATAGTGATGCAACAAAGTAGGAATTTCAACCACCGTTTTGATGATGATGGTGGATTTATAGGCATAGGATTGGCCAGCAATAATTTGTTATAAAGTAGGTTTGGGCATACACTTCATAACAGGACACAAAACTGAGCTAATTCAATCAGCTGCAAATGATTGTGAATAATGTGCTGTCAAAGACTACAAATATTTCAACACTCATTTCATGATGATTACAATAGAAGGTGGTTTGAATAGGCAGCCTTGAGGACTCTTAGCCGTTTGATGTTCAAATATTCTAACAGACTTCCAATTGCAATCACAATTTTTTATGCATAACCATCTTCTAATAAAGAATGACAGACTACAGAATCAGAAAACAACCATAACAATAAAGGGCACCAATTTGCAGAAGGTTGGTTCTGATGTACCCCATTGATCAATAAAGGCTTTTTGAGATATTTAATAGCTTGGTGAAGCAAAATCCAGCGAGTGCGGAGATGTAGCGGTCAGGTATGAGCCATTGCTGAGACCAGGTTGTTCAGAGATCTGGCCATGTCAAAGTGTGCTTGTACAGAGGTCAGCTTATTCTTCTATGGAAGTGTGAGCGTGCAAAGGATGGCTTCTATTCTTCTTATGCTAAAGTTGGCCGTGCAGAGGTCAGCTTCAGCCAGCTTTACAACAAAACATGATTAAGGCCTTCTCTCATTTCGTTGAATTATTTGATCAGACACGGAGATTATTTAATCTCAACACAATCCCTTGTTCAGAACTACTATTTTCAACAACGTTTTTCTCAGCATTATTGTCTGTTCTTTCTGGAGTGAAGCTGCCATCCAAAGCATTCTTTCTGGAAATAAAATGTTTATGGAAAGGTTGATGAATAGGGCGGCACTACAATAAGTGGAAAACTTATCTAACTGGCTAGACTTGTAACCAAATGTCAATGTTTGTAAACCTATTGGCAACCCCAGGCCATAAACTCAGGCACAACAATGAGTAGTTCGCTCAAGGACTCTACCCATCGAGAACAGGATTGCATAAGCATTATAATCCATTGCTCACAATTCAAATCATACAATAAATGCATTTCGTTTACACCTATATTTTGAGAGCCAGACAACGGATCTTGAATCATGATTTCTTTTACACACCTGAAGAAAAATATGATTATATATGTAGAAACTTCTAGCACATTTCTCAATGCTTCAGCAATTTATTTTCAACATACCCACATATAATTTCAGCAAATAAGAATGTCAAAAAAAGGACTAGTAACTAAAAGACAGCACATCTTACTTGCTTCATCCCCGTTTGCCCCATTGACTGAGAGCTCATTTGCTCTCCTTGCATAATGTTATGCTGACCATCCGGGGGCTGTGGAAACTTTGCATTATCGCCATGAGCTGTATAACCTGGCCCTAATCCTGAACCTTTTCCCTGGCCATAACTGCCACTTGCTCCTGGTCCATACGTTCCAGTGCTGCCATGACCACCAGATTCAAACCCACCTTGCCCAAGAGCCCCTCCCAGAGGACGTGGAGGTGCATAATTTCGGGTATCTCCTGTAAACACTCTCTGTTCCTGGGGTGCATAATCTCTTTGGTCTCCGTGTGGATAGCCCCCTTGTTCCTGAAGATTGTAATTTCCTTGGATGTATTTATCCTGATATGTAGGCGAAACTCCAGCTTGCTGACCCACACTATTAGTTGGCATGGGATTTCTTCTCTCTCCTTGCCTAGGTGGGCCATAGTTCTGTTGTGGTGGGCCATAGTTCTGTTGTGGTGGGCCATAGTTCTGTTGTGGTGGGCCATAGTTCTGTCGTGGTGGGCCATAGTTCTGTTGGGGTGGGCCATAGTTCTGTTGTGGTGGAAAATTTTGCTGCGGCATATGGCTCCTTCCATCTCCCTGCATAGATCTCTGTTGCTCATACACAGGGTTCATTTGATAATTTGGCATTGAACCTCTTGGCCTCTGCTCATAGTTTCTATTTCGCCTTGTATTTCTCCCATATTGAACCGGGGGTGGTCTTGGTATAATTGTTCCATTAATGTACTTGTCACCTGCTCATAAAAGCAACCAGAAGAAAAATGTATGGCAAGTATGAGGAAATGACCAACATGGCTCAAATTCAAATAAATCATTTTTAATTTCCCCAATGGGAGAAGTTCAAGTGGTAAAGCGCCTGCTCTTTATAACAAAGGCCAAAATCAAATTTACTTTCAATCAACCAAAAAAATAGAAGAGAGAGAGAAAGAGAGAAGGCGGGAAACAATTAAAGAAATTTACAGCACATAACACGACTTTACAGTTCTATAAAGTGGCAGGTCTTACCTCCATACTCCTTGTTTACAGGATCAATGTAGGAATCTGGCAGCACAAATACAACTCCAGGCATACCTAGTAGAATACAAGTGGAGAAAATCAGCTTTTGTATCTGGTAAATGTTCAGAGTTCAAAAGGTCAAATATTACCTTCAAACTTCTTTGATGTTTCCTCGTCGATCTCAGCCTGAAAACCATGATAAGTTGTCGTGCTACAAGCATACATTCTTTTCTTTGCCTCTTCCACACTATAAGCACACAGAGGATTTACATAAGCTGAAATAATGTCATTGACTTTATTTTTATTGGTACGAGGAAAAATTAATTAATGGGTTCCAAGAAAGGTATACCAACTGCCAATAAATAACTTGTTAAGGCAGTCAGTTGCTTATATCAGAAAAACAAATGGAGAATTTGGCCCACGATTCAAGCAAATTAAACCAACCTAGTTAAAAGGAAGATAGATTCAACTATCAGTTCTTTTCAAGCTACGGCTATTTAGAACATAAAAAACATTGACATATCCAGGGCTAGTTTAGGGCATCAGAGTTCATTATTCTTTGGTAAAAAAACATCCCGGTGCATAAAACTTTAGCTGGCACAAGGTCCGCTGCAGGTCGGACTACTTTGTATCTATTGCACGCAATTTCACCTTGCATTATACAAAAGGCCTTTACTAAGACTTGAACTTGTGACCTCCAAATCACATAGTGACAATTCTACCAGTTGCATCAAGTCTCTTGGCTAAGCACAGCATTGGTTTTTCATTTCATTATATAGTAAAGTGATACTATCTTTAGATGAGGAATCAAGCACTTTTGACAATAAGTCATCTGAAAACTAAATGACAAATGGTGGCTCTGCAGGTCAAATCATTCAATTGGTTAGTAGTCAGGTGTTTGAGCAAGACATTTCTCATGAAAGCAATCCTATACAAAGATTGAATGTATGCTAAAATATCCACGATGAAGTGTGCTAGGGTATCTTATTGAAGCTATGCTCTCAAGTCCATTATCTAGAGAGTTGTGATATTATAGGATGAGACCTCATCCACTAGCCTCGTGAAACATAAGGAAGTTCAATTGCCTAAAGAAAAACTCAAAAAGAACTTTCATCATTTAGCCTCTATGGGTCACATTCTAGGAAATGAAGCATAAAAATACAACAAAGTTCTTAAAAGTGGCAACGAAAGGTATTTTGTCAACACTACAGGGAGGGGAAAAGGGAGTTATGTAAGATTTGGCAGCAAGAGTGATTGCAGCTATTCCTATGAGTAAATCAGACCAGCAAATCCACTGCTTCTTAACAGTGTGGATGGACTTCCTTGCTTTGAAAATCAAAGCCAGTTACAGATAAGCATCAAAGAGAGTTGACAGCGATGATGCCAATAACTTGCACCATTTAAGTAATGACTAATCCTCGGAATAACGCTGCTGACTTTGAGAAAGTGTTAAAATGGACATAAATTCTGCAAATGTTACTTTCTCTATCAGTTGCTCAGATGCAATAGGATGGATGATGAATTTCAAGAAGATATGCAGATCATGACTAATCCTTTTGAGACGGATTTATTCGATGGATCAGCAGATTTTTCGACCATGAGTTACCAGGGCTAGAAGGAACCTGTGGATTACTCAAAGAGAACGGGAAAAAAATACTGCATCAACTTGGAGTTTGGAAGACAAGCTTGCACAAAACTTAGCTTGGCTCATGAAATCCATTAGTGAGATTGAACATGTTGAAAAAGCGATTCTGGCTCCTAGAGCACTTCAATTTGTCAGGAGACAATTGAATCTATGTTCAGAAAAGAGAGGCCTTCTGGCCAGGATGTGATTCAAAAGGTGAAGGAGGATTGAAAGTGAAGCTAGAGAGTTCAAAGGAATTAGGAATTAAGGATAACTTCATATGTATGTCTTGAAGCAAGATCTTGGGTTTGAGCCACCATTTTGTGCACAAAAACCAGAGCAGGAAGTTTCAAGACTAATCTTTCAAAGTAGCCTCCTTGTCTCTTTTTTAAGAGGGAAAGGATCTTGGTTTTCTTGAACACATATGGTGTTACAGTACCTCCATTTCACTCAGAATTGAGTACAAGGCAAGCTCATTTATGTTGTGAGTTGTCTCCTCAAGCTTCAATGTAGATTTCATATTTGCTACAACCTAGTATCTGATAGGAAGGCTAGCTTCTGACACTGGCCTAGCAGATACCTTTATGCGAGTTGAGCTCACAGCTGACATGGGAAGGCCAACACCTGAACACAGGTAATATTTTGACTGCTTGCATGCCCTCAATCTAGGAGCATGCGATGTTGGGGCTAATATCCCAAAAACTGCATTTGAGGATGTTGAATTCTTCTCTTATTAAGTGTTTAAAGCTACAGGTAATTTACTGTAGTTATTACTTCAAGTGTTTCAAGAGCAAGCATACACAAATTAATACCAATGCATTAGGTTGATGTGCTAGCTTATATGAAAGTGAATACCGGTTTATTTTAAGCAAGTGTAGTCTAGGGACCTGACATTCCAGAATGTTCCTCATGTCTAAACAGAAATGGAGAGTTATTAGCTTTATTACGTGATGAAGTTTGCGTACGTTAAACAATAGTCATACATCCTTTAAAATTAAAAAGGGACCAAAATAACAAAAGGCTGAATTGAACAAAGTGATGACTGCATGTATGGAATAAGCCATGAAACATAAAATAAGCATGCAAATCCTTTGGATGACCATCTTTCCATATAATCAGTATTGCATTTTAACAAGCAATTTCAATTTTTTTAATATAATTCCTGTCACACAAAAGCAAACTTAGTTAGAGTTGGCTCTTCAAAACCATAAATATCTATTCTACTTAGGTTAAACTTAGAGACTACAGAAAATCAGTCTTAAAGTTTACGGAGGTGAATGACTTTTGATGAAAATATAAAGGATCAGGACTTCTTCTCTTGCAACCCCTCAAAGATTGAACAGAAATGTATCCCTCTAAGCCATCTATAAGTTTCAGCGTTTAAAACTTCTAAAAATGATCAGTTCGGTTTCTAAGGATGAACTTAACAGGACAACATAGGAACAAAGAGGATGGGATAAGAAAAGAAAATAAATAGCCACGGCTTCACTTTCAGTAGTGTGGTACATCCTAAAGGAAAAGAACGATAGGGTCTTTTAGTTTGTTCTTCCTTTTATGACAAATTACATTAAATTAATAAGGAATGAAAAAGCGTGGGCTAAATCAATAAAAACCTATTCCTTCCACTTCCATCTGCTTCCCTTTTTTTTTTTCAATTTATTCAACCTAACACGGTTTCAAGGCCACAACTGATCTCACATTCGTCATCAATCTCCTCCCAATATTACGAAGTTTGTTATGATCAATAAAGCAAATAGACCTAGATAATATTGCAAAATTGGATCCACGAATAAACCAAATACGTAGAAATGTAAACAGAATAAATCAGAGACCGAAAAAATTACCTTCCAACAACCTTAGCTAAAGTCTGAACATATGTCTCGACCATCTCCTCGGCGGAAGGCTGAGGATCTTTAGGGAAGTCCATAGTGATAAGCCAGTGCTTGTAGTCACACCCCTCAAAGAGAATAGTATCTGGGTCGATCTTATCGTCATCGTTGTACGATCTTGAAGCGGAGAGAGAGGGAGGTGTGGAGTGAAAACAGCGGCAGTGAATCGGAGATGGAGAGAGGATACGCGGCAGGGGTGAAAGAAGGGCGGTAGAGCTGGAAGTCTGCGGTGGTTGTGGTGAAATCGGGGTGTGGAGCAGAAGAGAGTGGGACGAAGAGATAGTGGCGGGCGCCATGGCGAAGTGGTTAAGAAGAGTTGAGGAGAGAGAGAGTGCGGGACGGAGACGAAGAACTTTCGATGCCATGGGAAAGGAGAGTCGGAAGGTTGGCCGGAGAGGGGAAGCAGGGTTTTGGGAGAACTACAAGAGGACTGAAGCTGCAACTGGGGCAATTGAAATTACGGTAGATTTGATTTTGTCGGCCCTCCCTTCCTTTTTTTTTTTTTTTTAATTAGGAAAGCTAACAAAATAAAAAAAGTGATTCAAATTTTATCCACCGTCTAGTTTTTTATTATAAGTGTTAAAATTGTCCTCTTAATATTATATAATTCCATATATCAAAGTCTAATTTAAATTTCTTCTATTAGATTAAAGTCTAATTTTAGAAGTCAATCATTGCAATATTATCATCTTGATATTTAAATTTAATGTAGCATACCCAATTTTTATTTATCATTTCTATTCAGTTCATCTAGAACAAGAGTTGTGAAGATAATTAAATATGTAATTTTAAAATTTATTT
>JAOVVI020008050.1:0-14449 GCA_028571085.2 Nepenthes alata
TCAGAAGAGTAGGGTCGGCGAGATACTCAATAAGTTCTTGGAAGGTAGCTTCACAATAGGCCGTCCACTAGAAACCAACAATCTTCGTCCATCTCAAAGGCTTGAAGAAGGGTAGATAATTTTCTGCAGATTTTGCTAAGAATTGAGAGAGCACTGCAAGTATCTCGGGGAGCTTCTAGACTTCCTTCAAGGTCCGAGGTAGGTTCCTATTGAGGATCACCTTTATTTTTTCAGAGTTTGCTTCGATCCCCCTTTGTGAGACGATAAAACTCAAGAACTTTCCAATGTCACACCGAATGCACATTTGGCTAGGTTTAGCTTCATCTGATGCGTTCGGAGGACGTTAAATGCCTCATCGAGGTTATGGATATGGTCATCGGTAGTTTTACTTTTAATGAGCATGTCGTCCATGTATACTTTTATATTCTGGTCAATCTGAGCTTCAAACATTTTGTTCACAAACTACTGGTAGGTCGTGCTGGCATTCTTCAATCCGAAGAGTATGACCTTGTATTAGTACGTCCATTAGTCGGTCATGAATGATATATGCTCATTGTCTTTCGGGCTCATCCGGATCTGGTTATAACTTGAGTAGGCGTTCATGAAACTTAATAATCCATTAACGAATGTGAAGTCCACTCGTAAGTCGATCTGTGGTAGCGAGAAGCTATTTTTTAGATATGTCTTGTTGACGTCGGTGAAGTCGACCCACATCCTCCACTTCTTGTTACTTTTATTAATGAACACGACGTTGGAAAGCCAATCTGAATACTAGACCTTTTTGATGAATCCAGCGCTGAGCAGCTTTCTTACCCCCCGCAAATGGAGACTAATTTCTCAATGGAATGGTTCATTCACTTTTACCGGATGGGCTTATGATCGGGATCTAGACCTAACTTGTGGATCATCACTCCAGTCAGTATCTCTGGCATATCGGTAGGTGTCCAGAGGAAAACGTCAAAATTTCTCTAGAGGAAGCTTATCAGCAGGTCTTGGAGTGGTTCCAGTAAGGAACTTCCAATTTGCACACGCTTCTCAAGGTCGCCAGGATTCAAAGGGAATCGGTCCGTGGATTCGCTAAATTGGGCTTGCAGCATAGTGGTATCGTTGTGGAAGTCAAGTTCTTCAATTAGCTGACTGGGAGTTGTCTGAGTGACCTGGGACATGTAGCATGTCTGGCTGGTCATTTGAACACCAAGGACCTCCCCTACACCGCACAGGGTAAAACATTTTATCTTCAAGTGTAGGATCGATGTCACTTCCCTAAAGACAACTAAGCAATGTTATCCTAAAATGGGGTTGTAGACGGATGGAAGGTCTGCTGTCAAGAAGGTGAGCATCCTAGAGGCCATCTTTAGGTAGGTTTCTAGCATAACCTCTAGTTAGATAGCCTCCTGAACGGGTACTATCTCATTATCTAACCTTTACAGGGGTTTCTTGGTAAGTTTCATTTGACTCTTCTTTAGATCCAACTTGAAGTGCGTATCAAGACAAAGCAAATTTTGAAAACTTTTATTATTAATAAAGACTCGTTTCAGTTGGTAATCTATGGTATCATCTAAAACGAGAATTGATAAAAATAAATGATCAAAATCGAGAGTTGTTATATGAGTCATATTTTTGTCGCTAAAACTAATAACGTCATTTCCGACTCTTATCATCGGCTTCTTATTGCCAGTGGCCGTCTCCAGGCAGTCTAGGGCATTGTTCTTTGTTGGTCGCATCGTCAACATGTTAACGACCCCAGCCGTCACTCGGTTTCTTGACTGCTCGACCTCATCCCCATCTTCTCCATCGGAGGCCTGTTCGGGTCTTCGTAGGAATTGAATGAAATGCCCATTTCGGACAAGTCTTCAATCTCTTTCTGCAGCGTATGATAGTCTTCAATACTGTGACCTGTGGACAGATTGTACAAGCAGATTTTGTCTGGTCTCCTCCACTTAGATTCTTTAGCGCCTTTGGCTACTTCAAGAATTTTTTGTCCCGAATTTACATCTGGATGTTGGCGTGAGTGTCATTTAGGGGAGTCAAGTTCATGGGCCTGTACTCCCTCCGGGCGCTTGTCTCAGTTCATAGATGCTTCCTTAAGTGGTTACCATCTCCGCTCTTCTTCCGTCCGCTGACCGGTCCCTCAAAGGGTCATTCCTCACCTCAGAAATCTTCACCTCGTTAGCCTTTTCAACAACTATATAGGCTCGGGTGATAACTTCTACTTCTTAGAAGGTTTGAGGATTCTGGTGAGCCAAATGTCATGAAGGTGCTCAATTTTACCTCATCGGTCAGCTGAGATACCTTCTAGGCTTCGAAGGTGAAATGGCTCGAGAAGCGCTTCAGGCTTTTGTCCCTCTTCTACTGGAGGTGGCTCAAAAGTCATGCATGCTTCATATTCATTCGACTAGAGGCAAACTATGATAGGAAATAGCTAGTGAGTTCCTAAACAACCAGATGGAGTCTGGTTGCAGGCCATAGAACTAGATGCATGCATCCCCTTTAAGAGTCAAGGGGAAACATTGACACATGGCCGAGTCATCGAGACCCTGGAAGCCTAGAAGGGTGTAGAAGTGGTCCGGATGGTCCATCGAGTTTGAACTTCTCTCATAACGTTTCAAAGTCACCATCTTGAACTTGTGAGGTAGCGACTGTGTCCGGATCTCTCTTGTGAAAGGCGACCCCCTCAAGTCAAACTGATCAATGCTCTCTCGAAACACGTACTTTTTGACCTTCCTCACTCTCTCCTCTAGCCCGGAGGAGGATGCTTTCCTCTTGGTATTGAGGAAGGTCCTCAGTTCTGTGTGGTCCGGAGAGATGCGGGAGGCAAGGTGACTTTCAAACCTTTGTGGCCGGGTACCGTAAGAGGTTTCTCCTTAGGCCGGGGGTCTCCTATCACCACTGGAGTAGTGAGGATTCCGTCGCTCAGGGCAATCCTCTCGAGACCTGTAACTTAGGTGGTCCACCAAGCGCGATGAGGCCCTGTCGCTCGAGGCCACTTGGGTCTCGAGGTCGTCAGCCCGACAGTTCTTCTTCACTGAGCGCTTCTTCCCCTTATTCCTCCATTTTGACATCATAACCTGGGTGGTGAAGGAGGGAGCTCCCATTGGACGCTCGTCCAAGCGTGTGCAGATGGTCTGGACAACTTTGGATATATCATCCATCCGCATTGTGAGAACACGCACACAGGGGTCGGGATGCTCATCCACACACTTGCAAGGTGTTCGTTGCCACATAAGGTGGCATCCCTGATAGACACATTGATTTGAGCTCGTGTGTTCACCATGTTGTAGTTTGTAGGGATGTGGTAGTCAGACTTTTCAGTCACTTTCACAGACAGCGCCAACGATGCGTCTTTGGATCCGAGTTAATGTACAAATTAAGGAGCCATGAATCGGATCTTTGCGTTTGAATGATCTAAAGCAGGTCCTATTTTTGCCTCCTTAAATCTAAATCTTGCACAATACAATAAACAAACAAAAGGTCAGAGGATTGGCGAGATTCATTGCCCAATATATCCTCCAACGTTCAAATCAGAAATCTTTCTGTAAGAAAAGAAGGTTAGATGATGCAAAGTAAGAGTGCAAATGCATGGATGAGGGGATTGACTGTTGGATTTGGAGGGCAGAAGTTGCACTCAGCAGGGAGAATCTTAGAGAGAGATATACGCTCGGGAGGAAAAATCTTTGCTTGTTGTAGTGTCGTCAGAGTGCAACTAGAATGCTCGACAACGGTGGTAGAGTCTCGGTTAGGGCTCATTCACTCGGGAAGAGTTTTCAGATATATTTTTGTGTGGTGTCTTATCCTATTCCATTTTCCTACTATAATGAAGGGGTATTTATTGTGCTGGTGTGCAGTTTGACTTTTCCTAACTAGTGATAACTGTCCGTTGAGCTGTCCAAATGGATAAGAAAATCTCGGTTGGCTAGCAATTTCCTTCCTTCTTTGACACGATCATGGAAGGCGCCCGGTATGGCAGTTACCTTTGGGAGAAGAACCGTGAGGCTATCATTGCCATTTTGGAAGTAATCGTATAAAAGTGGGTGAATATTCTTAGAATATTTGTCAATCTTTTCTAACCGGTTATGGTAAGTTTTTTTGGAAAAGGATCGTGGGTCATCCTGATTGAACCGATAAAGTCATTTTGGCCGACTGGGCCGTTTGAGCCAATTGGGACGTTGTTCGGATCTTGAGCATATCCCTTCTATTTGTGGGCCCTCTTCTGGGTCAAGTAGACCAAATCCATCAATAATAATAATAAAATCCAACAAATAAATCAATAAATTGAAAAAAATAAATTTAACATGAAATTTAAAGATTAAAATTAAAAATAAAAAATATTTTTCGTATTTAATATTTTTTAATATTATTCAAAATTTATTAAGTTATATAAATATATATTTTAAAAAATAATAATAACGTTAAATGTATATCGAATAATTTGTCAGATAAAAAATAGATCGTTATTTTTTTTTTACATTTTTAGAAAATAATTTATACAAAATATATTAATGTTGCTGCCTATTATATTTGCATGTCACTTCAATATTTATTTAAAAGTTAAAAAGTGTACTTTAATGTGAAAATAAAATTAGCATATTTTATAACTAATATTTTTTCAAGATAATAATTATCCCAATAAGTAATACAGAGAGACCGTTTTTGTTATTTGATTTTATAATCTTTCACCCACAATAAAACAATTTATCAATTTTATCAGTATATAGTACTCATGCTTCTAATAAGTTCAGATAGATCACAAAATAGCAGTGTTAAAGGATCATTTTATAGCCATTATTGAAACATATTAAATGACGTGATATCTTATCTATTAAACTATATTAATGGGTCCACATTAAAATAAATAGATAATTTGATACCATATTGATTATGTCTCAATAGTGGCTGTGGGGTATCCACAAATATTGCTTAGCAATTCCATATTTTATAATGTTTGCATATAAATACATTATATTTCTCCTACAATATGCAATATAAATATACTATATACTGTCAAAATGAATGCTTGCTGAGGTATTTAAAACATTATGAAAATTAACATGCTTTATTAGCTCACATTTCCATAGACTTGTTAAACTTGCAGGTAGAATTCTTTCACTTTAACTGATACTGATTCAGTAATATACAGAGTCTATCTACATACAAAAGCTAAAGCATTGCTCTCAGTTAACCAATGAAAAACCTTTAATACACCATACATCTTTAGAAGGTACACTTGTCCTAATACATTTTTGCAGCTACACAGAGTAGGCATTTGAGTAGAAAAAAACACAGCATCAGTAATGGATGAACATTAGTCATCAACAAGCTGAAACTTTAAATGGAAGATCCCGATTCAGATGTTATGGTAAATAGGTCCGATTCCCGTCTCTTCCATACATAAGCATTTGCAAGAAGTATTTGTTCATATTTCCCGGTCCCTGGTCCTCCAACCAATCATAAACTTAGGAGATCTTACGAGGAGCAGCTTCAGTTAGACTGCGCGATGCTTCTTGTTGTTGAGGCAATAGATTCAAGAAGTTTCCTTGAGCCGATTGATCACTCGGAGCTGCATCCGATGTCTTAAGATCCTCCTCTGTCACAAGCGAATAGAAAAATATACAGGTCGATTAGTTGGGCTTTCATCATAGGCACTTAGCTAAGGGGACAGATTTTCATATATGGAACTTTTATTGGACCCATTAAAACTATTTATTGACTGTTGTATCACTTGCTTATCTCTTTGAGATTAGTTAATTTTTTGCCATTTTTATCAATACAGCAACATAATAATTTTAAATTTACTATGTTTAAAGGAATAGTAAAACTATGAAATTGTAAACTATAACTGGGCCACCTAAGCAAGACCTTCTGCATTTGCAATTTCAGGGTCAATACAGACCCCTCAGCTACCGATCACATAAGGCCAGGCAGGGTGGATCCAACATTATCATTGTTGTTGTTTATGTCTAATTAGGGTTCGAGCTTACCGAAAAGCGACTTAATTGATGGCTTCTTGGGTCTGTTGGGTTTCTTCTTCAATTTAGCTGCAACAAGTTACCAAAAACACAGTTGTCAAGCATTAATCACAAAAGTTAATGAATCCTCGTCAGGACTTTGCAATCTTCCAATAAATCTGAAACAAGAGGAATATAGATGAATGAATTGGTGCCAAATCACTCAGAGGGTGTCTTAAGGGTAGTTAAAGGTTGTCCCCCGAATATTTTCAAATCGTGATATGTCTCTATATTGGTAATATATCAGTTGACATGACCCCTAGATTCTGATTCACAAAAAAATTGCCTAATAACTTTATATATCGCCCAATAGAGCTGATATCAATAGTTTCATCCATGGAAGGATGATGTCACAATATTAAGAACAAGTGATATGGAAGGTTTTACAATAGTCAAAACTCCTAGTTACCAAATTGACATGATTTTCCTTCAACTTCTTTCACCCATTTAAAGGATTTCGGTGTTTTCCTTAGTTTTTGTCGAGAACTTTTATGGCTATATCAGTATCTAATAAAAAAAATTTGGCTAAATTATAACATATCAAGTAAATATAGGCCGACATATTAAAATATAACGGGCTACATCAACCGATATATAGCTATATATCGTCAATATGGAGACATATCATGATTATTTCTTAGTATCGAGATTATCAGTATCAAGGCAGCCTATCAATTGATATTTCATTCCATGATACAAACTATTTCATATATCCATTACGGATAGGATAAAAACAACCTCATGTAGTTGTTGTGTGTGTGTGTGCGTGTGAGAGAGAGAGAGAGAGACCAATCCCGGGAACTTGATAATCATTCACAATCTCAAAGTTCTTGTAAGTATATCCGACAAAATTGAGGTCCTTAGATGACAGCATCTGCAAGATCCAAAAGAAAACAGTAAAAAATATACAAAATAGGTGGAGAAAGGTGATAAGAAATTAGGTTCATTAGTTAAGCAATTACTAAGTAAAAGAGGAGTACATAAACTTCTGCCACAAACTTGGAATTGATCAATATATTTATTTCTTTTATCGAACAATATAAATATACAAACAATAGATCTGCCAATCAAAGAAAAGACCTTTAAATTCTCAAACCCCAAATTTTAGAGAGAACATGAACACAAAAGTAAATGTATCCTTTTTCTTTTCTATTTCCACTGGACGTAGTAAAGTTTATGTACTCAATTCACCTTTGTGAATTATCTTTATTCGTTGGACGTTCACTAACGATGTAAAGAGTTATACACAAACCCCACATAAAAAAAAAAAAGGGTAAGATCTGCTCCCAAACCTCCTAAGACTCTTGGCTTCCTTACCATTTTTTCGCATGAACATTTACAAATAAGCACTCAGAAACATCCTCAGGACTAAGAGTAAACCTAATTCTTTGTGGTGTCCTAACAAATTTATTTAACAAAAAAAAAAAACTTAAATGGAATTCATAATAAAAAGTAATTTGCTTTTGCACAATACAAATTAGAATTCTAATCTGTTTATAATTATTCCAATAAAATACTTTTTTACTGTTACTTTCAACAAACGCATGGGGATGCATTCCTATGAGACCTCCAAAAAGTATAAGTATATTAAAAATGACTTTATATCAATGGAATCTCTTTATTCATATATAACGAATTAGTACCGCATATTTATATTACAACATAGATATAATAAGAACTAGTAATTTTATTGAAACTAGAACTCAGAGGGAAAAAATTAAATTTATGAATAGAATAATATAATAAGCCGACTCAGTTTTAGACCCAACCATCAATACGACAAGAGACCCAACAAACACTGGACAAAGCCTCAGGAGGAAGATCGATTTGGGTCAACCCAGACGCCATTACAGTAACAAGGATGAGGCCTAGGGGGCAACGGGCCACAAGGGGACAAACGTTAATGGTCCTACCAGTAGTACAGACAGACGGACCAATCCGAAAGGCTCTCGACCATGTAGCCGATAGAGCGATTAAAGCATGCGGCTGCAATGATCAGAGCACGCGCATGCAGGCGTCATCTGAAGCTGTTTGATGACTGAGTCGGGGGGTACCATTCACGGCTTCCTCATCGTAGCAAAGAAACGCCTGACAAATGTAGCTCTCTTCAACGCCCCAACGGCCAGCAAACCATGACGCCAAATCCTTCTCCACGAAGTATTACAAATACTTATCATCACCACAAGACGATGTGGGAGCCTTCTCTGACATCATTTGAGAGCATTACTCAAACCCTCAAAGCCCTCTTCGGTCTAGAGGAAACCTCCGACTTCTAAAAG
The DNA here is from genome assembly GCA_028571085.2 of Nepenthes alata. NCBI lineage: Eukaryota > Viridiplantae > Streptophyta > Magnoliopsida > Caryophyllales > Nepenthaceae > Nepenthes > Nepenthes alata. The sequence continues at coordinate 8,285 of JAOVVI020008050.1, forward strand.
TGTAAAGGGAGAACCAAGCTCTCTCTCTCTCTTTCTCTCTAATACAGCTCTCTCCCTTTTCACTCCTAGTGAGCCACTCCACAAGTGCACCCCTAGTGAGCCATTCACCGAGTGTAAACCCAGTGAGCCACTCACCGAGTGTAAACCCAGTGAGCCACTCACCGAGTGTAAACCCAATGAGCCACCAACCGCATGCAACCAAACGGAGCCCAAACCCCCCTCTCTCTAAACCGCCCCCCGTCGGGTGCACAATAGGAGAGTGTGAAAGAATAAAGTACTCCCACCGACCACAATGTGCAGAAATACTACAGCCACCTAGCAAATGTGGCCCTAACACTCCGAGAAGCTGGAAGGCCAGCACAAAGTCCCTCAGTCTCCAAAAAGACTGCTCATCAGCAAAGACTGATCGAGGCCACGGCCATCTGGCCAAAACCCGGCCTTCGATTTTCTCTCAGTCTCGGGCACAAATTTGACAAGTCAACAAGCCACTGTCAGCTCTCCTGAGGCACGTCCTTGAGTGATATGATTCGATCAAGAGCCTCTAAGAGCTCCTGGGATCCCGTCTCTCTCTCAAGCAGCCTTCAGTCGACAAAGCCAACCCGCTGTTCAACCTGAAGCGCCTTGACCACAGCGACGCCATCCTTGTGCTCCATTGCCTTGAAGACAACACTTGCCCAAAGGATGCGAGCAACTTCATCATCCAAGCAAGTAGGTCACTCCCAAGCGCGCCACTCCCCAAAGGTAATCGACCGATGGTCCCCGACTTGGTAGTTTCAGGGCCAATCCAACAAGTAGTCCCCTGACCGAGTGTCACAACAGACCACTGCACATCAGATCCCCATAAGGCTAAACCACCGAGTCGGTAGATGACCGACAAATGGTGACTACAGACAAGCATTTTGGCCATGCAACAAAGTTAGAAGACAAAATGCAAGAGAAAGAGCAAAATTCCAAAATTTCATTCATTAATTTCCTTTACAAAGTACAAAACTTACATTAGTAGATATATATGTCAAAAAAGGAAAAAAGAAACGTATAGGACAACTACCTGAAGGCACTGGCTTGAAAATCGGTTCTAGGAGGTAGGCTCAGGCAAGACAGCAGCAACTGAAGTGCCCGATAGCCATTCACCACTTATCAATCGAAGCACCCAGACCAGGGGCTGAGCGCCGCATGAGAAGAAAGGGAAGCCACTCCAGGTTGAGGGGAGGGGCAAGATGCCACCGCCCTCGCAGGGAAGGCCTCTCACTAGGAGATCTTCCGCGGAGGCTAACCGTAGCCTTTGAGGGTAAAGACTGACTCATAGCGGTAACGACTGTTCGACCACGACAGAACTCCGGAAGCATCCCCTCCAACAAGTTTCACAAGCGACCCACTAACAAAAGGAGCTGAGGACCAAGCACTCCCCAGAGCCGAGGTGGCTGAGCATGAGTGTTTGAGCTTCAAAGTTCTTCTAGAAGCTTCGCAGTCGAACGCTAGCATGGAGGAGGAACATGGCATTGGCCTAAAAGCCAAGCCACCCTTGTCACAACATGGGAACAACCCCATAAGGGACATAATGGCAAGCTCAAACTGCAATTTCAAGCCTTCCAAGATTTCCACCATTCTCGAACGACGGCAACATGGACTCTAGGCAAGCTTTGAGCACAACTTTCAGCCCTAGAGGACTTCCACCAGTCCTCCACCATGGCATCCCAAGACCCTCTCCTTGCCAATCGCTCACATGACTTGGTTAATGCAAGGATGATCCATGGCGTGGAGCACGGAGAGTCCCCCTATTTATACCCAAAGTAAAGGTCGACAAAGCCATTAATATGAATGGGCACATCCATAGCGCTGTCAGCAAGAAATTAGTGCCAGGCCTCAGGGCTACCCAGAATCTTTCCAAGAAAGCATAGCTTGGTTGATGCCCTACCTAAAAAGTAGTGAGAGACACCAAAGGCGAAAGCCTCGAAGGGAAGCGTCTCGGAAAGGAGCATGCAAGCTGGCCTATGCAGAAACGTCCCATCACTATACATACCAGGAACTGACGAAGCACAATCACCCAGCATGGGAGCTAATGATGGGTCCAGTAATGCGATGGGCCGACCTAGGCCCAGGCCCAACCATCAATGTGACAAGGATCCCAGCAAGCATAGGACGAAACCGCAAGAGGAAGATCGATTCGGCCCAACCCAAATGTCGTTGCAGCAACCAGGATGAGGCCCAGGGGGCTATGGGCCAAAGGAAGACAAGCATCAACGGCCCTACCAACAATACAGACAGACGAACTAATATGAAAGGCTCTCGATCAGGTAGCTAACAGAGCGATCAGAGCACACTCCTACAGCGACCAGAGTACGCGCCTACAGTGACAGAGCACGCGCATGCAGGTGCTGCCTAAAGCCGTCTGACAATTAGGTCAGAGGGACCACTAGGTCAGAGAGACCACTCACAGCCTCTTCATCATAGCAAAACGATGTCTGACAAAGGCGGATTCAATCAATGCCCCAGCGGCTAGCGAACCCAAAGTTGACACTTGTCGCAAACCATGGCATCAAATCCTTCTCCACGAAACATTACAAATACTCATCGCCATCACAAGGCAATGGGGAAACCTTCTCTGGCATATCTGAGAGCATTACTCAAACCATTGAAGCCCTCTTCGATCCAGAGAAAACCTCTGTCTTCCAGAAGAATAAAGGAAGAACCACGCTCTCTTCCTCAATATAGCTCTCTCCCTTTCCACCCCTAGTGAGCCACCCCACGAGTGTACCCCTAATGAGTCACTTACTAAGTGCACCCCTAGTGAGCCACTCACTAAGTACAAACCTAACGAGCTACTGACCACGTGCAACCAAGTGGAGCCCGGACCTCCTCTCTAAGCCGCCCCCATCGGGCACACAATAGGAGCCCAATTCTCTTCTCACACCCCCCATATGCATGTAATTCTACATCCCTTCACACCCTCCTTACATCTTTTTATTCCTTAGAAAGATTTCTGGCTTAGTGTCGGAGGATAAATTAGGGAGTGAGTCCTACCAATCCTCTGACCTCTTATTTATAGTTTGTGATGCGTAGGTTCCAGATTAATAGAGATAGAGACCGGATCTACTCCAATTCAACCCGCAGCGAAAGATTGAATGGCTCCGTAATCCGTACCACAATTCGGATACCAGAGGCGATCAGCAGTGTTTACATATAAAATTATTAAATTATTGCAAAAAAATCAACATACTTCTAAAGTCAAATTGGGATCAATTAAGACATAAATAAAGCATTAGATCGAGCTCTTCCTTAGTATAAAGGTAATAGATATGAATAGTCATTGACTTTCAAGGAAGGGTAGAAGAATGGGACTTGTTATGGAACATACAATGCATTAGAAGCGTACGATCATTATGCCTCAATCGGGTTATTCTATTCCACCTCTTGAAAAGGAATGAACTTAGGTCAAATTACTTAATAGTAGGGTGATACATTTATATAATACTTCTACCCCGTGCACACGCAATGAAGCCATAGATTGTCAAAACAAAAAATTGATTTATGGATAACATCAAAGTGTGTGAAACCTTTACAAACCAAAAGGTACTTTTAGTCAAATTGATATATTAAGGTTCAAACTTAGGGAAATTCTCACGTGAATGCAAAAACGCTAATATCAACCTTAGAAGGAATCTATGACAGCGCTAACAATATGTCAAGCACAAAACGAAACAGAATCTGCCTGTTACTTGGGAAAGAACTCCCACATCGGGATGGTGTAGTAGCAGTCAAATCAAAAACTTCTCTCCCACATGGCACTTACTTGAAAAAAAAGCTTGACTAGCTAACCATAAAATGACAATAAAACAGCAATCCTTCTCTCTTTTTCTTCTTCTTCTTTTCGGGATGACGAGCCTGAAACAACCGGCTTTTCGAAGAGATAGAAGAGTAGGTTCATCCCCAACTCAACCAGTAAAACCAACTTTACTTGGTTGTTACCGACGAAGCATCATGTAGAAGTGACGGCTGTAAAGGTCTTTCAGTACAACACTTTCCTTGTAAGAAAATGGGGCTTCTATTAAATTCAGTTTGACCCTTTTGTGGACACACCCTAGGAAGCAGGTAGAAAAGAAGAAAGTAGACCTCATAGAAAATTGGATAGAAAAGAGTGCCTATAAACTCAAGTGAGAACTCACTCATAATTTCCTAGTGCTTGAGAAGTGAATTTATTTTTTGATTTGATTTGTGCAAAAAAAATAGTGAAAGGAAAGCTAAGGCTCAAAATTATATTGCATGCTCAAAAATAGAATACAGTTTACCTTTCTCCGTGGACCTGACTTTGATGTTGTTTGAACATTATGTTCAGACTGCAGAAAAAAAAAGGAAAAAATAATCAGCAAGTACCTTAAGAATTATGCGCATGCTATTGTAAATAGTTTCACTGAGAATACGTGAGTGTCTTACCTCTTCAAAATTTTCAAAGTTTTGTGTGTCTAACTCATCGTTGACCTCAGGAATAAAGGCAGCTTCCATTTGATATATTCTTTCCCAGTTAATACCTTTAAACCATGGATGAGTCTAATAATAAAAAGGAAAAAAAAAAAAAAAAACTAATGAGCGCCTTACTTTGCATGTGATTTTGCAATTACTCCACAGCCTAGAGCAGGATAGACCATACAATGAGCAATGTTTAGATTCTCCCACATTTTGGACTCTCAGGTAAATCTAATGGCCAGGACGTTGGATAGACAAATAATATAGATTGCATCAAGTTATTTAAATGGCTATTCAATCTTTATAATTTATCCACCCAACTTTTAACCTTAACCATTAGATTTACAGGGAGCGTAAAATATGAAAAAACCTTAACAACTCTCCCATACAATACCTTAATTTCATCTGCACCCTTTGATCCCAACCTCTGACTCACACTACACAACAGCTTCCTAATCAAATCTTTTGCTTCTGAGGAGAGCTTTGCTTCATCGGGGAATTTTAAGTGAGATCTCCAATTTACTATCTACAAAAGTAGAGGAAGAAGAAAAACTTCTTAACTTATTTATTTTGTCATGCCATCAACTTTTGTGTTAATCAAAACACAAACAACTGAAAATAATAATAAATATTCATATATAAAATGAGTATTACGTCATTACAAACAACATAATCAACAAAAACACTAATCCGCAGTATATATTTTCTCACGCATGCATAGTCCTAAGATACTCTAAATCTAATCAATATCAAAATCCACAACATTGTCCTCATCATCATTATCATCAAGTAAGCCTTCATTCAAATCCATTACAAGATTTATAGCCATCAATCTCCTCATTTATTTCCTCCAAATCAACATTTTCCTCCTCCACTCTTATTACTTTAGAACTCAAACTGCTCTCTAGAAATCAAGGCCTCTACCATTGCTCAAGATTTGTTGTACGCGACCTCAACAAGCTCGGAAGATGATAAAGATGATGATTTTGTATCATACGAATGAAACAACTGAGAGAGAGGGGGGTTGTGATAAATTGGCAAGTATGCTTCTTTATAAAATTATAAATTTCTCAAAAGGTTAAAGATATTTTAGGAAAACTAAAAAAATTATTTTTTGAAAAAATTGATGGCACTTGAACACTCAATTGCCTTATTGTAGACGCTTGCCTAACCATTTCACCTCACACAGACATGCCTTGCCTCTCTGTGCCCAAGTGCCTAAGGGAGCTCCCCGAATGCCTTTGACAGCACTAACCCTACTACCACATAAGATCACATGTCACATTAATGTATGATTAAATTTGTAATAAACCTATGCTAATAATGCCACTAATAAATTAGTCAAAACTCCATGATCAACCAAATAAATGAAAAATTATATCTAGATGCATGATGTGATTTACTGACATAAAAAACAACCAAAAGGGGCAGCAGAAGTGTTTACCTTCCTACATGTTGACATGGGATCATCCGAATAGAAAGGTGGGTACCCCACAAGCATTTCGAACATTATAGCACCAAGTGACCACCTGTGAAGGATGATGACAATTCATCTCAAAAACAAATTAATCAGAAAGTAATTGAATGTGTGACGGTCAAAAAACTTAAAATAAATCTAAAGATGTCTAAACCTTTTTCAATATTTCAATGTGAAAAATATAAATTGCACCTACCAATTTATCAATTACCTTATGATGTTAATCT